>JAJEJO010018608.1:0-14299 GCA_020662805.1 Glaucomys volans | reverse complement strand
GTATTTATGGGAAAGGACCCTGTGGTCAAAGAGAGGAGAGGTGGAGTATCTTTGAACTTGGGAAATCGTTCTCTCTCCTCATGCCCCAAAGCCCCACTTCCCTGGAAGCTTCCTTTTTCTGTCCCGGAATCCTGAATGTTCCTTTTCAAATCAGATGACGATAGGAACACTTGTCTTTGATTTGGTTGGGAACTGGCCAAAGGCCTGAATAGAGGTGATTTATTGAATTTGACTTTTTGCGGGGAGGATACTGGGGACTGAACTCAGTGGCACTCAACCACTGAGCCACATCCCCAGTCCTATTTTGTATTTTATTTAGAGACAGGGTCTCACTGAGTTGCTTAGTGCCTCGCTGTTGCTGAGGCTGACTTTGAACTTGTGATCCTCCTGCCTCAGCTTCCAGAGCTATTGGGATTACAGGCTTGTGCCACCAAGTCAGGCTGAATTTGTCATTTTAGAGCTTAATTTATCCCCAAACAATGGAGGGGACGTGGACAGACACAATGGCCATGAGTGCTAGCCTTAGATGTCTCAGCTCCTCACACAACAGAGTGGGTCAGAATAATGATGATGGTGATATTTTGGGGGAATTTATTCTGTGACAGTCCCACTTCTAAACCCTACATGTGTTCACTGACTTGATTGCCAGCTATGGCTGCTCATGGACTTTCTTGCTCACTGGTGTTTCTCGTTGGTTTTTGAGTAAAGTAGTAGAAGTGTTCTTTCAACCTTGGTTTTGCGATATCCTGCCTTATGCTAATGAAATAGACCTGCCTTAGCTAGTGAAATTCCTAGCTAAACGACTGCAAGTGCAGCCTGACATCATAAGAATTTGAAAACAATGAGCAAGAATGTTCCCTTGGTTCAACTTCAAGCTAGCAAAAGTACTGAGGGGCCAACAGCATTTCACAAAGGACTGAGCTCAGGACAGACTGTTCTGCTAACTTCAGATCAGATTCACAAAACACAATCCAACTTACCCACTGAATTCTGCCTACTGCTTCATAGTCTATTTTCATGAAAAGTTGTTCTATTTGTTCAATACTCTAGAGAGGAAAAAAAATAAATAAGTTTATGAACTTCACAAGATTGTGGGAAAAGGGGTGAGGAAGGAGGGAAAATATTTGCTTTTTCAGTTTATGAAGTTCATATTCAAAAAGTCGAATGCTCAAGGATCTGTGGAGCAGTAACAGGACAATTCATCAGAGTTCAGCATGCTGACACCAGACTTGCCCAGAGACAGACTTGGCTCCCAGGACTTCTATTTTTGATACTGAGCCTTAAGCAGCAGGAAGAACCGAGTGCCTCTCAGTGCTTGTGCTCCCAGGAAGCCCCACTCTGCCTCAGTCTATTGCAGCCAAAGAATGGACTATGCTTAGGGCCCAAGTCGAGATAAACAGCAAAGCAAATCCAAAGGACAAGGATGGTGAGGACAGTCACTTGGATGTAGCCCAAGAAAAAAGATGAGCAAATTATGTGCAGTATTTTCAAGTACTAAAGAGATCACTCTGTGTGAGAAAGAAGAGACTTCTCTGTGGCTATAGCGGGCAGGCAATAGATGCCCCGGTCTTCCCTGTCCACTGGCATTCATGGCTTAGGCCATTCCTCATCCTGAGTAACTTCCTTCTAGCCAGTAGAACACCTTGATGTCGAGGGGCTGTCACGTCTGTCATTAGATTACGTGAGATCGTAACTTCTGCCTTCCTTGACGACTCTCCCTTGCCGGCTGTGATGAAGCCAGCTGCCAGGCTGGTAGCTCCCCTGTGGAGGGTCCCAGAAGGCGAGGAACTCAGGGCAGACTTTGGCCAACAGCTACCAAAGAGCTGAGCCCTAGGCTCCTGAGACCAACAACTGCAGCGATCACGTGAACTTGGAAGCACATCCTTCCCCAGTCAAGCTTTTCAATGAGACCCACTAGCCCCATGGGAGACTTTGAGTATCCAGGCCATGCTTGAATTCCTAACACTTACAGAAATTGTGGATTAATAAAACACACACTGTTTTGACACTTTATTATGTAGCAATGGATAACCAGTACAGTGGCTCAAAAGTATATAAGTGGAACTAATGGGTAGATTGCCAAAAACAACCAATCTTAGCTCATACAGAGAAAAAATAAACCAAGAACTTTCCAACCTTGAAGTAGGCTGCCTTTCAAGGCACTGAGTTCTCTCGATGAAGGTATTCAAGTATATTCTGGCTCATAGCTTAACAGAGAAGAGAATTTGAGACTTAGAATAGTTACAAAGTAAGAATAGATATTAAATTATATATTAAGGACTAAGGTCCTTCCAAACCCCAGGGCTCTGTAATTTCATGGCATATCTAGAAAGTAGTTTTAAGAGAGATGGTGAGATCATACGTGTGTGCTGGGAGAGTCTTATAAGGTGCAGGGGCGTCTGCCTTTGAGCAGACATAACAGGCATCACTCCTTGGAGAGCCAACGCCCAGTGCCAGCGGCAGGGCCATGAAGAAAAATACTCTGGATGTGGGACCAAGCTCAGCACGTTTCCTCTAAGTCATTTTCCAATAGAGACATATTGCACTCCCAGGCTGACCTGCCAGGCTTCAGACAGTACTGGGAAAGCAATATTTAACAAATATTTTTGCATGAATGCAAACCAAAACACCGAGAGGTATGGCCCCAAGAAGAACCTGGGTTCAGAAATGGAACAGAACACAGGAAAGCTCAAGGTGAGATTAATCACAGACTGTGCCCAGGCTGCCCACCCAGATACCCTGTGACTGTGAACCAGAGCCTGGGAGGCCTGTGGGTACACCTGTGCACCCTGGAGCTTTGGACCAGGTGATGGCAAGCAAGGACCACGCTGCATCATGAGCCATGTCATAGGACAGGGGTCATCAGATGAACTCAGGGCTCTGCCCTGATGAACTCTGGCTTTGCCCGGAGCCCTGGCTTCTCCACCCAGCCCAGAGCTGAGGAGCAGCTCATGTTTCTGCACAAACAGGCATGATCATGCAGTCACTGAGGGACACTGGACCATTGCCTGCACTCATCAGTTGACTCCCCGAAGGCAAAGATTGAACACCAGTGGTATTCCGAGCACTGTGGCAGAGGCTGAGGCTTCAGAGCTGGACTGTGTGTTTTTGAGACAGATGAGACCACAGACAGATGCATCCATTAGAAGGCAATGTGATAAATTCAAGGCTACAGATAGTGACAAACCCCTATCTGCTTATAAGGAGGAGCACTGAAGTATTTCTAGGAAAGTGAGGACACTAACTTGGCTTCCCAGGGGAATCACAGGGCGTGGTATGACCCCAGGCTGAGCGCTCAGTCCTCCAGATGCCACCTGTGTCTGAGACATTCATGCCAGGCATGCTCTTCCTGAGAGTATCCTTTCCTATCTCCTTTTGCACTGGATTTTTACTAAGTCAGCATTTCATAGAAAGAGTGAGCAAAGGTGATACTTCTTGGCTTCTAACAGGTACTACAATATGAGATTCTTCCTTACAATAGAGTGCTCAAGTTTTAGCTATGTCTTTATTTCCCAGAACAGACCACACTTGCCTGCCTCCTTTTCAGTTAGATATGACACGTAGTTCAGGGGCAATTTTGGGGAGTTGTCCCTCTTGAGAACATGTTGATTGCAGTCTGAGCAGCCATTCTGGGCCACGAGGATGACTCTACATACTGAGGGTGGTAGAGCAAAGGAGGAGGAGGGCTCTGGCTCTCAACAATTTCATGACGACACCTGATTCCTGACTTTCTACATGACAGAGGAAAACACTTCTATCTCACTTACGCCTTGCTGGCTGAGGGTTTTCTGTCACTGCAGTTAAACCTAATCCGATCATAATGAGCTTTAGTGTCACACTAGAGATCAAATCCCAAATCTATTCCTTGGTTGCCAAAGAATTTCAGATAAGTTACTCAGATTCTCTAAAACTCTGTCTTTTCAGCTTTGAAACAGGAATAAGAATGTCTTCTGTACAGTCTATTCTGCAATCCAGGAGGCTTATGGAATAAAATAGATGAAGATCCTCAGGCAGAGTGAGCAGGCAGTCAGAAATCAATAACTGTTAAATAAGTGATGGAAGGAATGGTTTCATGCCTCCTCAGTGAGGTACAGAGTAAAATCTTGCTTGGTACAAGTGGTTCCAGCTAATGGGGTGTGTGCCCTGGTCCCTCACCAGGGTGACTTGGAAAAGGCATCATGGCGGCTCTTGTCTTTGGGCTTCTGCAAATGCTGTTCCCTCTGCCTGGAAGCCCTCACCTCCTTCTCCCTCCTTTATGGAGTGATTTGCTTCATCCCTTAGAACTCAGCATAAGAAGTCATGCAAGAGGGCTAGAGACCTTTGTGACTCCCTGGTCTGGTCACAAGCTCCCAGATCACCTGCATTCAATTCTATAGCAGCTCTGCACTCCCTGAGGGCTCTGCATCCAGGGGCTGAGACAAAGCCCACCCCACTGGACATTTATGGAATGAATAAACGAACGAGTGGGGGAATAAGTAGACAATCAGGTCAGCAAGCATTCTAAAATTATAGGTCATTAGATTGCTTTGGTTTAAAAGGTCTATCTGGGATGTTGTTAAAACACCTAATAATTTATCCATTTAAAAACACTCCTCTCTCTTTCCAACAGAAGTTCTTTGTTTTAGCATTGCACACATGGAGGTGCTATGATCTGAATGCTTCTTTTCCCAAAATATTCATATGTTGAAATTCTAACCCCGAGGTCATTAGGAGGTGGGACCTTTGGAGGTGATTAAGTTGTGCAGCCAAAGTCCTCACGAAGGGGATCAGTACCCTTATAAAAGAGGCCCCAGAGAGATCCTTGATCCCTTCCATCATGTGAGGACACAGCAAAGTTCTCTCTGTGAACCAAGCAGCGGGCCCTCTCCACATAATACGTGTGTGGTCATCCTGGACTCCAGCTTCCAGAAGTGTGAGAGATAAGTGTCTGTTGTTTGTAAGCCACACAGTCTGAGGTATTTTGTTATGTGAGTCCAAGTAGACTAAGACAGGAAGGCAGAGTTTTCAAAAACAGATGTGAGTTAGCATTCCCTTCCCTTCCCACAGTAGGTATAACTCTGAACACACCTAAACTTCTAGGGTGGCCATCAGATCTGGGGACCTTGCCCTTGGAAGGGGAAGCTCATGACTTCATCAGTCTACATGACAAGGGTGTGTTTTTGTTCAAACTCTAGGGAAAGTTTTATAGAGTAGAGCTTCACCTTAAGCAATTTATTTATTTATTTTTTTGCAGTGCTGGGAATTGAACCCAGGGCCTTGTGCTTGCAAGGCAGGCACTCTACCAACTGAGCTATATCCCCAGTCCCTTAAAAGTACTACAATTTTTTTTCTTTAACTAAAAACATAACTGTAAAACCTTGACAAATAGAACTTATGTAGCTTGTCCCTTTATAATACATATTTTATCTTATGATATCGAAACATCTTTTTCATTAAGGTTTCATATTCTGGCTAACCAAGATGGTAGAAAGAATGTTTAAAATATTTAATTTCAGCCAACTAGGGGATAGAAGACATGCCCAAACTCTGAGAAAAAATGTGTACAAATAACCACTCATATACTAAAGGTCTTTCCTCTTAAGAACAGTCTCTAAATGTCTTCTTGGTCGAGTATGTTAAGTAATTTAAAATTATTTTTTAACATAAATTGCTCAGTACATCATAAAGGTCTTAGTAGAAATCGCAGCTTAGAGAGGAGAGTGATCTTTTAGATTGATCATCAGACCTAATTGGTTCACATGGTTAAAGCTTTAACTGTGGCTTCAACGATCCAACATTTTAAAACCCACTTACTTTATTCTGTGACCTCATACTCTGCTTCATTATGCTTTTGAAAGTTTCCATATCCAGCAGTTGTCTTCCTCTCTTTTCATGCTCCTAGAAAAAATAAAAAGAATTAACCATGAACCCACACTCATTGTACTTTGTTTAGTCTAGGAGCCGGAGTCCAAAGAATTGAATGTCTAATTAGACGTACCTAAACTCTGTCAGCTTCTATCATGTTCTCCCTTTTGTTCATTTCTCTGACGCATTCACAATTTGTTTCTAATTCCATTAAGAAGTGACAAATCAAAAAAATTTATTCTTTCACTGCTATTTTATTTAACAGGATTGTACTTTGTACTGAAAAATCAGCCATCAAGAAGGGAATCAGATTACCTCAATGAATATTTTAAAAGTTTACCTTGTCAATTCTTACCTGAAAGAGTGCATTTAAGTGTTGTAGCTCTTCCAGGGTCAACTGATGTTCAATCTCATCAAAACAAAAAGAAAATAAATTAAAAACCACATAATGCTAATAGTAATGTCCATAAAATGTAATGTTTGGAAACCCATAATTTCTTTCTTTATAAGGCCAATGAGCACCCACGTAACACTTAGATTATTTTAAACCTCATTTTTCCAAGTCTCTATTCCAATTTGATTGATTTCTCCGCCCCCAATTCTGGGGCAGGGTTCACTGGATGGGGCTGGAAGGAAGGAGGTTGTGGAGAGAGAGTAGGAGGTGAGAAAGGATGGGGTAGGCATTGACTTGGGAGATAAAAGAAGACAAAGGAAAAAATCAGGAACTGGACTTAAATGAAAAAAGAGAGTCTGAAAATATTTTTCCACATCTTTTTCCAAAGACTCTCTCCAGGGACGTGATTCTTGTCCAGAAGGTCCTTGAGTGAGAGCTTGCTCTTCCCCTATCCCATCTGTTTTAGTCAGCTTTTTCCCTGCTGTGACTAAAAGGACCAACCAGAACAATTATAGAGGAAGAAAAGTTTATTTGAGGGCTCAGGGTTTCAGAGGTCTCAATCCATAGATAGCAGGCTCCACTCCTCAGGGCTCATTGATGGTAGAGGGAAGCAGCTCACCTCATGATCAGGAAGTGAAGAGAGAGAGTCTCCACTCTCCAGAAACAAAATATATACCCCACAGCCATGCCCCAATTCCCACCTCCTCCAGCCACACCCTACCATTTCAGTTTCCACTCAGTTAAACCCTATGGGGGTTCAACCTCTGATTGGGTTAAGGCTATACTCCAATCATTTCTCCTCCAAACCTTTTTGCATTGTCTCACAGGTGAGCTTTTGGGGGACACCTCACATCCAAACCATAACACCATCCTTCCTCAGGCTGACCCAGTGGGCCATCTCTTTTCATGGGGTCAATTTTCTGAAGCAGAGGCTAAAGTTTTTTACCTCTCTTGGTATTCCTTTTTGGTCACCTGTCCTTGGCTTGATACAGTGATCATCAGAGGACGTCTTCTCCTCACTACAGTTTCTCAGCTACTAGCTCAAGAATTTGACGTTTATCAATGAAAATCCCCAAACTTCTGGCTTAGAATGAAAAGACTGCTAACAGCCAAGTTAAGCACAATATTCTTGTACCATCTCTTGAGGCCTAAATAAATAGAGAAGGAAGAAACTGGCTTTTTCCCCAATAGAATCATCTTCTGAAATTCCTATGAACCAGCCTCCAAGGTGGCAGTCTCTCCTGTAAAATTGAGACTGGCCCCAAAGCTACGGGGAGATCCACCATTTTGTAAAATGGAAGCACCTTTCAAATGCTCTCTCGAATGATGCCACCATTACTTTTTGATTTGCTTTTATGGAGGAACAAAGTGGGGAATCTACCTCCAGCCTGGAGAAGTGCTCATCCTGAAGTCTATTCTGAAAAGGTCCCTGGTAGGATTCTTCTGGCAAGACCTGAACCCAGGAGTCAACCATCACAAGTTGACTGGATGAGAGAGCTCAACAGAACGAAAATACAGGCAAAAGAAGATTCCATCAAATCAAGGGAATCAATGAAATCCTTTTCATTAACAGCAGAAGACATTACCTCTGAACAAATTTAGAGTTTCCTCTGACCCAGCCTTCTCCAGGATCCACAAAAGCAGATGCAAGCTTACCCAGCGCCTCTAGCACCTGTGGCTTCACCTCTTGGGCCCTGGGTGTGAATTATAGGAGGTGAAGCAATTTTTTAAGAATTTGAAAATTATTTACCTTAAAACTGGAAAGTTCCAGGAAAGACATGCTCGAATCTTAATTTTCACAGAGTACTTTTCTGAGCCTTTAAAATTCTAAATATACAATAGGAATGCTTCTTTTGTACATGAGTTACATAAGACTAATATATTCCTAAACTACCCAAGTGACTAGATTTGCACCAAGCAATCGAAACGTACTGCCAGCAGCATGCACCTGTAGTCCCAGCTACTCGGCAGGCTGAGGCAGGAGGGTCCTTTGGGCCCAGGAGTTCAAGGCCAGCCTGGGCAACATAGTGAGACACTGCTCGGAAAAAACAAACAAACAAAAACAGACTGCATATATGTTGTCCTCACTACAAACTTTTATTTTCCTACCATCCTGAAATATCTTTTTCATGAAGATTAATATTTTCTGAAATATTATATTGAAATAATTACTTGTTCCGGAGCCAGCTCATTATGTCACATTGGCCTCTCACCTTTCATCTGTACCTACTGAAAGAAGAACAATTAACAACAACAACAAAAAATTACCCTAGCTCCCAGGAGGGGGCTCCCCAAACCAGAAAGAGACTAACTTCTCTTCACTCAATAGATTACTGGAAATGCTGCTGAGAGAATAGAGTGAAAGCCATCATTAATAATAGTAATGAAGGGCAAGAAATTAAAGCCAATGTGATTATATAATTCATAAAGGGCTTCACAGTAATTTGCATTTAAGCATAAAATGTGACTTAAAAGCCTTAATTTTTCCCTTCACAACTTCTCACAAAGAGGGCCCCAACCAATACCACCCACCCCTGCACCTCCACTCCCAATTCTGAAGCAGGACACACCCACCACCCTGGAGCCAGGCGAGGCCTGGGCTCGGTCCTCCTGCTCCTTCTGCTCATCTCTGCCTCCTGGCTATGCAGACAAAAGCTTCCTGTCCCCCCCTTGCCCCACCCTCCACAAAAACAAGGAAACGGATGAAAGGTAACTACAGAAGATTTGTCAGGCTCCGCAACCCAAACTATGTTAACTAAATTTCCATTGCACTAAAGAAAACAGTTCTTAAATCTCACAGACCTCATCAAATTTTCATATGTCACGGCGGAAAGCGAAAATCCAATGATCATTAGCCAACTTCTTTTGAAAAGGCAGCAATAGAAATACGTTTTGGAGAAACAACGACTACAAAACAGGGCCATTATGGTGCTTTTCCTTGAAAATATAAATCAGGCCTTCACATAATTGCATGTTTTTAAGGCAAATTTGGAACACAAAGCAGAGAAAACATATGTCCCTTCTGGGTACTCCTGTGCTTGGCAGGGCTTGAAAATTCCTAACTGCCATCGACAGCAAGTCACATTGTATCACTAAAAAGCTTGAATGACTTGTTTTCCTACAAATAAAAACAGAGGGAAAAGCCTGACTATTTTATATCCAAACAATCATAGCTATATAGTGACAATCATAAATAATTCAGCCTGCCATTGTGGCGTTGATTTTTAAAGATATTATCTACTGCCAAGCAATGCATCTTGCTTCATTCAGATGCAATTTCATAGAAAACTACCTGGATAATTCCCTAATACACTGTATTAGAGGGATTCACAGAGCTGATTCTGCTTGTCCTTACTCTGCAGTCTCCCCAGAGCGAGCAGGGTTTATGATTAGAGTGGTTTTCCCATAAGGGTTCATTTGCCTGCTGGTTGCTCATTTGCATTGCAAATGAGCTCTCCTATTGTTACAACCCAACATTTCTTTGCTTCCCCATGTAAGAGTCTCCTCTGTCGGGGTGGTTTACAGATAATTTCTCCTTTACGACGAGGGAATTGACTAATTAATCGAATAAAGTATCCTTTTGAAAATCTATTTCTTGAGTGGCTGTCTCTACAGCTTCAGGGAAAAAAAAATATGGTCTGGTGGCCTTAAGAGTATGAGAGAGAGTCTCCAGAAAGCCTGGGGATTGTGGGGGACGACAGGGGGGCAGCTCTGGGTGGAAATTCAGAGGATTCCATGGCAAATTCTTGATGAAGAATAAAATGGAGAGACTACAGGGTTCTTCAGTGAACCTAGATTATTACTATAGTTTGGTTTTGAGGGGGACATTTAAAAGTTTGGCCCCAAGTTCTTGGCATTATTTGGAGGTGGTAGAGCCTTTAAGAACTGGGGCCAGGGCTAGGCTCAGGGTAGAGTGCAGGCAGAGCATGCTAGAGGGCCTGGGTTCAATCCCCAGGACCCCCTCCACACACACACAGAACTGGGTCCTGGGTCATTGTGGGTATGCTCTTGAAGCTGGCTATTGAAACTTGGGCCACTTCTTTTCTCCCTCTTTCCTTCCTGGCTGCCATGAAGTGACCGATCCCTTTTGGTCACCACCATGATATACTGTGCAATGGGTCCATAAACGGAAACCTCGGAGACTGTGAGCCAAAATAAACCTTTCCTCTTTTTAAGTTGATTATCTCAGGTTATTTTGTCTCAGTGATGGAAAACTAACACAATTGTGAAAACACCTATGTAAAAATAAACAAAAACAACAAAGAATAAAAGATACACTCACATCAAAAAGAAACAAGCAAACAAAACAAAACAAAACAAAGGCCAGGGTAATGGTGCCAGGCACTTTCAAGACCATTATATTAAAAAGACATTGTCTGAATCCCAGCAACTCAGGAGGCTGAGGCAGGAGAAACCCAAATTCAAAGATAGCCTCAGCAATGATGGGGTGTTGAGCAACTCAGTGTCACCCTGTCTCTAAATGAATTACAAAATAGGGCCGGGGACGTGGCTCAGTGGTTGAGTGCCCCAGAGTTCAATTCTTCATACCCCTCCAAAAAGAGACATTGCCTTTTCAGCTAAGTTAGGTGCCAAAACATCAGTAACATGGTTCTGATGTTAAAATGATTCATTTGGGCTTAGGCAGCCCTGCCACTAATCTTTAACTTTCATTGAGTTTCTTATGTATTTTACATGCAGTTTTCCATCAATGCTCACAATCATTCTGTAAGAGACAGCCTTTTATTATCCCCACTTTAATCTTCACTACACTGAGGCTCAGAGAGGTGAATGAACTTGCTCAGCCTCCCACAGCTAGTGTGTGCTAGAATCAGGACCCTGGCCTCCTTTCTGCCCTCTGGCTTCTACCTTAGGCCTGGGAGGGGATGGGGTAGGGACCCAGCTCCAAGAAGACCACAGCCCATCAGCAGCAGTGGAGTGTGGACGTCAAGGTCCCTAAGACATCCACCACCACTGAGGTCTCTCCCCTCTAGACAGTCTAAAATCAGAGTGGATCGTTTCAACCCTCAATGCTGGTCCCCTAAAAAACAAACTTCGAATTCCTCTTTGCTGGGTAGCGTTTCTTCTGAGTTCTTTTAAAATGGCTAGATGTATGGGTGACCTTTGGAAAGTCACATCCTTCCGCTTCCCCAGCAAACACTCAGGACTCCACAGTATCCTAATAGCCTCGAGCTTCTGCAAGCTTTTCAGAGGATCCAAATCTGCTGTTAAGGAACAGCTCCAGCCCTTCTCAGCTGGCTTCTCCAAATTAATCTGAAGTGGATACATTGCTGCTTTACTACTGCTCAGGGATATTCTATGGCTTGAAAAAGGAGGAGCGTGCTTCCTCCAGTCTTATCAAACACGCACAGCAAGGCTCATCCCGCCTGTGTGCACCAATCGATGCAGGAGTCAAGTACTCTGTTGGGAAGGATGCTGAGGCAGTATCACACGGGGCAGGGAAAATTCCAGAACAGATCAGCCTGTCCGTCATGAGCACTGGAGGGAGGAGTGGGGACATGTACCCTGATGAGGCAATGGAGAAAGAGAGAGGAAATTGGAGCTGGAAGACACCATAGAACTCAGTTCTCCTTCCTTTACCTGGGGAGGCTGAGGCCCAGAGACCTGTGACTTGCCGAAGATCTCGATGATGGTCAGCTGCAACACCAGACGCCTTGATTCCTTCCATGTTAGAAATGGCACTAAATTCTTGTTCTTGGAACAAGTTGATTGAACCCCCTCCCATTTGAAATGAGTTCAGAATTGGGAGGAACAGGGATGTTTCAGTTGCCCTCAGGCCTTCCTGTAGGTGTCCTTCCACCCCTTCTCCTGCCTGCCATTCACCCCAGCCCTGCCCGACCAGGACACGCCAGGTGCCACCGCCTGTCTCCTGCATCCGTTTTCTACTCTGCCTCCTGGGGTACCTCCTTGTTTACCACCTCTAACTTTTCTACTTGTTAGGCTCCGCTCATGCCCTCTGGAGTTTTAGGTACCAGATGCTGACACCAAAATTAGAGAAGGAAAAAGCAATAGTCTGGGGAAAGGATCAATCAAAGTAAACTGAATCTTACTGCTCGTTGTGCTGGACCGTGCCAATGGATGACACTCTTGGCCATGGAATTTGCAAAACCTCCCATCTTGATTCTGGGCTTGGCTGTGTGACTCTGGTCAATGGAAGATTAGAAAATATGCAGCATTTTGTGAAATGCTGTTTACCTTTAGTATTTGCAATATATTTCATTTTTGTTCCATTCTATTCTATTCTATTTGTTAGAGTTTGGATGTGAGATGTCCCCCAGAAGCTCATGTGTGAGACAATGTGAGAAAGTTCAGAGAAGAAATGATTGGGTTGCGAGAGAATTAATCCCCTGATAGGGAATAACTAAGTGCTCACTAGAGGAGGTGGGGCATTGGGGGCGTGGCTTTGAGGTATATATTTTTACCTGGCAAGAGCAGTGTCTCTCTGCTTCTTGATCATCATGGAAGCCACTCCCCTCTGCCACACTCTTCCACCATGATGTTCTGCCTCACCTTGAGCCCCAAGAAATGGAGTTGGCCTTCTATGGACTGAGACCTCTGAAAATGTGAGCCCTAAATAAACCTTTTCTCCTCCACAGTTGTTCTGGTATGGTCTTTTAGTGACAGCAGCAAAATTGCTGATTAAAACACTATTCCATTGTATTGTTTCCTGAAAAGGCTTATTATCAACTGAACTGGTTTTGTGATCCACTCATGAGTCAGGACCTGAAGTTTGAAAAATCACAGCAGGCTGTCCTAAGACTTTGATTCGTTAGCAGTTGAGTCTCATTGATCTTCAAGCTTTGGTGCCCTTCTCAGTAACAGGCACAGATATGCACACAACAAATCTTGGTTGTGTTCAAGTGAATTGAAAGAAACTTAGCGCTACACCCTGTCTGGGTTTGTTTCTCTAATCCCTGCCTCCTGGGTCAGACCTCATCTCCCAAGATTTCAGAGACAGGACCATCTGGATCCTCAGGGAGTGCTTTAAGAGTCACTCTTCACAGTTCTAACCAATTGAAGAATCCTGCGATCTGCCCACACTGGTGATCATCTGTCCACACTCAGTGACAGATCTGCCCTCTGAAGTGACAGATCTGCCCAGACTGACCATTAGAGGGAAGAAGCTGGGCCAGTGCTGTATCAGACTCCTCCCTGTCTCTCTTGGGCCGGGGGTGGGATCTGGTGTGTGGTAGGTGCTCAAAATCACACCTGCTGAACTGGACTAAAGTGACCTTATGCTTCCAGGTTTTAGTTTATCTCTAAGAGAAGGAAAGGACACCTGAATCTTTCCAGCTTTAAAACCCTAATTCTGAGCATCAGCCATCAAACCTGACTTCCTCATAGGTGGGTGCTGTGGTTTGGATGGGATCTATTCCCCCGAAGGTTTTTGTGCTGGAAGCTTGGTCCCCAATAAGGCAATGTTGGGTGACAAAACTTTTTTGAGGTGAAATCTTCAAGAGGTGGGGCCTAGTAGAAGGTAATGAGGTCATAGGGGCTCCACCCTCAATGGACTAGTGCATCTTTACAGGGGTGGGTTGGGTCTTCTGTGATGGGATTGGTTTCAGAGAGCAAATGGATTGTCATAAAGCAAAAGCATCCCATGTTTCTCTGCCTCTTCTGTGCACACCTGATTCCTTTTCTCCTCTCCACCATGCTACGATGCAGCTAAATGAGCCCTCCCTAGACACCGGGCTATGGCATTTGGATTTTCTAGCCACTGGAATCATGAACCAAATAACCCCCTTCTCTTTCTGTATTACCCAGTATCAAGTATTTTGTTATAGCAACACAAGACAAAATGGGTAGAATCACCAGCCACTACATACTCTGCTTAACTGTGTCAAGAATGGTCAGGTAGATGACCATCAGGTAGATGACCTTCCCACTGACTGTTTCAGATGTTCCAACTGCCCCTGCACTCCTGGTCATTACTCAGCCTTCTGGAGATACGAAAGTGTCTGCAAAGCTGCAAAAGTGTCTATAAGTTGTTATCAGTCTGTTACCCTAGACTGAGAAAGAAACTTCTAGAACTTTTCCTAGGAG
>JAJEJO010018593.1:0-12892 GCA_020662805.1 Glaucomys volans | reverse complement strand
GTTTTTGAGGAGGGATGATTTGATCTGCACCTTAGAAAAAGAGTTACTGTGGACATTTCAGGTGTGGACATTTCAGGCATGTGCAGCAACACCAGTTAGTGACTCACAAAGTGTTGGGAGGCAGAGGGTCCGATGGACATATGCCAAGTTCATGCAGCGATCATTTGTAAGTGAAACTGCTTGATGCAAAGGGAGAGGAGCTAATGTCTGTAAAAGTTCTTGAAATTTGTTGCTTTTCCCCAAGCAAGTTAATTATCCCTTTACCCCCAATTCTTTCCCACTCTCCATTTGTGTAACCAACTATTTTCATCGAGAGCTTGTGTGTCAACTCGAATTTTGTCTGTGTCCTAATGATCCCAAGTTTTAATTCAGGCATGTCTCCATTAATGAGCTTTGACATGACTCCCATTAGACAGTGACTACCAGGGGGCCCCACAGGCCTGCATCTCTTCCCAAGGACATCTTGGCACAGTCTGCACTCAGCTCCCTGGGGAGGACGAAGAATCCTCATCCTCTGGGTGCTGTGGAGAGCAGGCTTCTCTCCCCCTGTCCCACAGCAGGTTTATCTGCCTTTGTCCTGGCTTTCTTCAGTCTGTCCCCTTACCTTGGCCTTCACCTTCTTCTGACCCTTTCCCAGCCTCTTTGCTTCCAGGTCGTCAGTCATCCTCTCTCTGGCTCTCCAATTGTGCCTTCTTCCCTGTCACCCTGGGAAACTCTTCTCCACTCTTTCTCTTAAGTTTCTGACCACCTCATGGGGATGTGGCCTCTTAAAGTCCTTGCGATATCACTTGGATACAGACTCACCTTATTTCCTAAGCACTCTGACTTGAAGTCACACTTTCTTTTCCTACTCCTTCTCCCACCCTGAACTGCAGTGTTCTATAATCCCTTACCTCTTCACCTCTCTGTTTCAGTAGCTTGACTTTTCCAAAGATTGGGAGACATGAAAATTCACCATCCATGTCAATGCAAAGTCAGTTTTTGGACTCTTTTCACTTGGAATATTTGATAAACCATCACAAACTCTAATAAGTTGATGTAGTTCCCTTTAAATGTGAAAAACTCCTAGTTATGAATCATGTGGGGGAGGCATATCCTCACCTTAAAGAGATGGTTCTGGGAATTGCTTTTCCTCTCACGGCACTATCCGAGCTGCTGAAATATCTCCTCTCATTATTGGGAACCTATATAAAAGCTGGTAAATTTTTATTGCAGGCATATTATAGCTTTGCTTTAAAACACCCCCAACTTGGCAGCCCTGAGGGATGTATTTCACATGCAGTTTGCAGCTGCCAATCAGGTCCTCTTTAAGCAGGGAGGGCAGTGAGAGAACACTTCCAGGAGCCCCCAATCCAGAGACAGTCTCATCAGCTCTAAGCTCACTCCCCTGAGCAGTCCCAATTTTGTGGGCCCTTGCCTTGTCTAGGAAGTTGCATGAGGCCTTCCTTCAAGACCTTGAAACACATCCTTAGAAGACAATGGAAAAGTTAACTGTATGCAGTCCATTGGTTAATCTTCCTAGCTATTCTGCTCCTTCCTGGGAAAACACTGCACAGCTATGTAACATAAATGTTGGGAATTCTTTATGGAGAATCTGGTCCCACTCTAGAAAATTATGCTTTTTAAATTCCAACCATTATTCCAGGGATAAAGCCTGTACAGAGGATCCTAATAATTCAGGGAAGGCCCCGAGAGCCATTTAGCCCTAGTGGTAGCTGTCCTTGGTGCTAACTGTAAGCCACTTCTCTCTGATTCCAGTACCTTAATAAGTAACATCTTATGATAGTTAGACATTTGTTTTCAAAGAACTATAAAGCATGTTTTGACTCGAATTACACTATAATTTCTGAGAGGTATGAAAATCATAGTTTGTGTATGTGAAGGGCAGGAACTGGAAGTAGTTCAGGATCCTTGTTGTACACCACCTGACCTTGCCTACCTTGTAAGTCTTTCCACAATCATGCTCTTATTTTCAATTTCTCATTAGGTCCCTTATGCCCTAACTGCATGTCCTATGAGATAGACTTTTCTGGAATGACTAATTCATGACTTCATGCTGGTGTTCATCTTTCCCAGATCTATAATCAACTCCTTAATCCCTGCCTGAGCCAGGTCCTTCCACTTCTCCTTCTCCCTGCCTGGCTCCCCATAAAAATTTGCCTTCTCATGATTCCTGTTCAAGTTCTTGCTATTGACTCAACACAGGGCAACTTGCCTTTTAGGTCCTGAGGTTAAGTGCATTCCCTTTTGAAGAAAAATGATGTAGTTTTAAAATTCCCATGAGACTTCAGTTTCTGATTTTCCATTCTGGAAGATACTTCAGGATCTTCATATCTTTCACTTTTTGCTTCTTTTCCTCCTCAACCAAAACCACAGTCTAATTACCAGATCCTTTAGCTTATTCTCAGTATGGAAGTTGCATGTCACATTCTGCCACATGCAAATGCTCAGGTGTGGAGTGAGACAACACATGATAATATTGCCGCATTAAGTAGAAATAGGTGGACTCTGGTGATGGGGATGTAGCTGCCTCAATAAAGCATCAACAAATATTTATTTTACATGACAGTTTGGGGTGGGCATATGGCAAAAACAGAAAAACCAATGATCAGATCCAGTAACCAATGCCTTCCTTGGGTTCTAGAATCAGAGAATCCTTGGTGATCAGATACTCAAAATTCTTCATTTTAACAATGAGAGACCAAAGATTTAGGGAGGGGAAGTGGTTTGTCCAAGGTGTCTCTGAAGTTAATGGCATAACAGGTATTAGAATCCCAGTCTTCCAATTCCTACCTGGCTCATCTTTTGCCCCTAGTTGCCTAATGGTGCAAGACAGTGTCTTAGGGAAATTTTAAGGAGAAGAGAGGATGATGGGATCATAGAAGTTCCAATTTTATTTGGTTTATTTTGAAGGAAATATTTTTATCTCTAAATAATTTGAAAGTCACTGCAGTAAAACATGCCAACTCTTATTTTGGAGAGGTTGAAAACCCTTACGAAAAACTGAAAAGTCAATGCACTTTCTCCTTTTACTGAGTGTCTATTTAATTCCAGGGACTTGACACTCAGTGGCCCATTTAATCTTAATAGCATTCCTATGAGTCACATTTTATGATGCCATTCTCAAGGAGGAGACTGAGTTCCATACCACTTAAGAACCTCATCCAAGGATACACAGCAAATGGAGGGACTGGGATTCAAACCTGGGTCTTTCTGATTCTAGAACTCATTCTTTCTTTGTTACTGTAAGCTTCCCTGTCATTCAGCCACTGGCTTCAATGGCCAACTAGCAAGTGAGATCCTAGCCTTCCTACATGGTCAGTTATTGTAACTCCCCTCTCTCAAGTTTCAAGGGAAGCCCTCATTTTGTTTCTTAGGTGGCATTTAAACACTAGATGGAAGCAATTTCTTTCACTTCATCCTTTCAGCTCCACCTTCATTTCCCTCTTGAGTATATGACTCTCCTTTTATGTAGAAAGAAAAGTGAACAGTGTAGATGGTCCCCAATTTATAGTGGTTCAACTTATGGTTTTTTTGACTTTCAAATGGTGCAAAAGCAAAAGGCATTCAGTAGAAGGTGTAGGTTGGATTTTGAACCTTGATCTTTTCCCAGATCAGCAGCATCATTCTGCAGTGAGCCACAGCTCTCAAGCAGCCATGTGACCACCAAGGTAAATAAACATTGACACTCTGGAGTGTGCTGTGTGCCGAGCTCTGAAGTTTGATTGGTTAGGTGTATTAAGTGTATTTTCAACTCACAATATTTTCAATTTATAGTTGGTTTATTGGGATGCTACCACATTCCAAGTCAAGGTGCACCTGTGCATGCAAGTGACACACTCCTCAGGAATGCAGATGATACTCATAGAGGATACAAATGAGACAATATTTGAGTTAAGACTATTATTTTTCTTCCTGTATCATGGATTCTTTCCCCTAAACAATCTTGACTTTTTGTAGATTGTGCACAGGATGAATGTTTAAACACAGGGAGACATGGAGGCTTCTGGCTGTTCTTTTGAGGATGGTTGGTGGCTGAGAGTTAATCTAGTCCCCTCCTTTTTATGCCATCCCCTCTTCTCTAGTGGTAGGTAGGTATGACTACATATGTGAAGACCACCCCTTTGAACTGGTAGCCATGTTCTGACCAGGACAGAGGCTCCTCAACTAGGGACATCTAAAGATGGCAAATAGGTCTTTGCTCTTGGGGAGAAGATGCATCCCAGAGGGATGGTCTTCTGTCACAGAAGGAGCAATGGCTGCACTGTAGCAGGAATCATATTGGCAACAGTGTCAGGAAGACTGGAAACAGGCATGTAACCAAGACTTTGCTGCTTCATGATATAGAGGTTCAGAATAAAGTCAAAATGGGAAGAATCCTCACACCGATGTGATGGGGTGGGGAAATAAATGCCAGAGCTTCAGATGCCACCTGCACAGGAAGAATTAAATAATAAAGTCCTGTATCTTCCTTTTGGACTCCTATAACACTCTTAAATGGGGCCTGAGTTGCTCATGTAGAGAAGGTTCCCAGCAACCACTCTTGAACCACATCCTCTTCCTGTCCAGGTTTTCCCTACACAGCTTACTGATGCATTTGGTCCATTTCAGAGAAAGTGGAACTGACTCTATTAAGCTTTCCTGCCCTTCACACTGTGTCCCATCTTAAGGGAAGGCGGTTTCCTTGGATAGAGATGAGAAAATGGCAGAGATTTCTACTGGATTACCCTTGAAGAGTGTTCAGGAGAATCAGCTTCTGGGACTCACTTTCCCAGAGTGGGGACTTTGACCTTAGTGAAAGAGGTGGTCTCTGCAAATTGTGGTTGTAGGAGTGTGGTCTTTTGGTAGGATAACAGAGACACAGATGTCTCCCTATATTCTTACCCAAAAAAGGATGACTCCAAATTCAGGAGCAGTGCAAATCACCAAATCATTCATCTACCTTGAAATTCTTTCTAGGGCCTTCTTTTCTTCTGATATCATGTTAGGAAGAAGATTGTTCACATAGTCAGGCTTTCAGTTTTCTCTCCTCATTCAGTTTAAAAAATCCTGCCCACCTGATCCCTGACTGTACCTGAAATTTCAGGAGTGGTGGCTTGACTCCTTCTGGTTGAGGCATTGCTATCTTTAGGCCCCTGTTAAAAAGCAGATATCATAAGCCTTTACAGGCATGCAGACACTTATAGGTCTATAACACATAAATTACATTATCAAATACTGTCTTTCCAGTTTGCTGAGAACACCCTGAGAGAACAGGAATTGTACACATGTGCGAGGGCTCCGATTACTTTGAAGCATGAGATACTGCCCTACACCAGAACTGGGTGGGACCGTGGGAAGACCTGAGCCACCAGCGGCAGCATTAACAGAAAGGACATGGGGCAGGGAGAAGTGGTGGGATGATGCTGTGAAGTGGGTGATGATTGCTGAGGGTGAACCCTGGAAGGTCAGTGGGTGACTGCTGCCATTTACTGTAGTGTGTCTCAGGAATTAAGCCACATACTCACGTCTGCATAGGCTCGTGTAACCCCAGAGCAGTGCTGTGAGGCAGGTTCTGTTACTGTTATCTCCATCCTATTGATGAGAATCCTGGGCCACGGAGAAGTTAAACAACTTTCTCAAAGTCACACACCTAAAAAGTGCCTGTGTCGGGATTCAAACAGAGGGAGTGTCACCCCAGAGCCTGCATACCCTTTTTCTGAAGAGTTCACAAATGCATGACTATATGAATACATCAAGGTGTGAAAATACCTGTGACTCTGAGGCCATTCAAATCTCCCATTATATAGTGTTTTGGTTTGGATGTGATGTATCCCCCAAAAGTTCATGTGTGAGACAATGTAAGAAAGTTCAGAGGAGAAATAATTGGGTTTTGAGAGTCTTAACCTAATCGGTGAGTTAATCCCTGATGGGATTAACTGAGTGGTAATTGGAGGCAGGTAAGGTGTGGCTGGAGAAGATGGGAATTGGCGTGTGACTTTGGGGTATATATATTTGTATCTGGTGAGTGGAATCTCTCTGCTTCCAAACCATGGTGATGTGAGCAGCTTCCCTCCACCATCCTCTCCCGCCATGAAGTTCAGGCTCAAGTTGAGCCCTGATGAATGGAGTCAGCCTTTTACGGACTAAGACCTCTGAAACCATGAGCCCTCAAATAAACCTTTCCTCCTTTATAGTTGTTCTGGTCAGATCCTTTTAGTCATAGCAGCAAAATAGCTGACTAAACATATAGCAACGCTGATACTTTGTATTGTGTGTCTCTTTACAAAGCATCACCCCATGTGCTGACCTTGTGAATGGCCTGGGTCGGGTGGGGAAGGTCGGCAGAACTGACCAGAGGACCCCTTTGAGCTCTGTTGTATCAGAAGGAACCTTCTGAATATGGGAAAGAGGACTCTCCCATAAAACTGTAGGCAGGTCTCCACCACCCTTTCTCAGGCCTTCTTCTTGGCTTCTCTCCCTCTGGGATTCAGCAAGTGTGTTGGGAACCACAAGCTTGGAGAGGTCACTTGAGGAATGAAAGGACCCAGTGAATTAGCAGCCAAACCAGAACTGATGAGGTCGGGAATTTTAGATTAAGTTTTTATTTTTAAAAGTCGTAGTCTGGGGCTGGGGTTGTGGCTCAGTGGTTGAGTGCTTGCTTAGCACCTGTGAGGTCCTGGGTTCAATCCTCAGCACCATATAAAAATAAATAAATAATTCCAAGGCATTGTGTCTATCTACAACAACAAAAAATATTTTTAAAAAGTCCTAGTCTGATAATTTTGGGTACCAGTTCAAGTTCCACTGGTTCATTGTGGGATAATGGTAATGGGGAGGGGTGGAATGGAGCTGGGCTCTGTGTCCTTGTGGACCTGACTTCAGTCCTTTGTTTACTGTTACTAATGCATGCCTCAAGAATGGAAGTGGTCCTTATGAGTCATGTGGATGTGTACAGGACACAGGTTGGGCAGGAGCAACACCATCCCTGGTTTCAAGAAGCTCCCAAGCCTGTTAGGGAAAGAAAATCAACACCAGGAACAACTGGTTCATATCCAGAGCTGTGGCAGGGGAGAGAATGAGAGATGGAGGGTCCAGAAGTGACAGGAGAGCTGCTGGGGAGTGGCAGGTGCCTTCCTGCCTGTTGGAATCTACCCATCATTTAGGACCTGGCCCAAACATGTCCTGCACTCAGAAGTCTTCTGTGCTTTTCCATGTGAATCCCTTCACTCTCTGGGCTCACACAGCATTTCTCTTATATTTCCAATCATTGTTCTTGACTTGATTTTATTCCCCCAGTTGTCCTCATCAAGATTGGGCCCAAACTCAGTGCTATGCCCATCTCTTTCCTAGCAATTCTTTCCCAAATTCACTGTGAGATTGGGTTACCTGGGGAACCTGTTCAACAGCAGATGTGGATCCAGTAAGTCTTATGTGGAGCCCAAGACTCTGCGTTTCTCACGGTCTTCCAGCCGGTGCTGATGCTGTTGGTCTGTGGACCTCGCTCAGGGCAAAAATTCTGCAGTATTGAACACAAACCAAATCTTTTAAGCTAGCCTGATTTATTGAACTGGCTAATGGGCATATCACATTCTTAATCTGTGTCTCTTTTCCCATAAGCTAGATGAGACCATTTTTTTTGAAGCTTGACAATTACCAGGCTTCTGTATCATTTTCCCTGCTCCTTTTTGTTGACATTGATAGTTGATCATGACATTCTTTCTCATAGAGATTGAACATATCCTGTAGAGAAGGATTTCTCAATAGCCTGCCCCAGAAAACTGCTTCTGGTCCAACAGTGTTGGCTGGGAAGATAGGTTGTATTTATTATCCTGGATAAGATGTGCCCTAAGGTATCTTCTAATGGAATGACATAGGGGTGGGGTACAGAGATGTCCCTGAACCTGAGAGATGAAGCCATTGCTGTCTCCAGAGCCTCTCATGCCTTCAACCTCTGGGAAATGATGGGAGGGGCAGAAGTCAGGGAACAGGGGCAGGAAGTGAATGATTAAATAAGTAGTTTCCAGTCATGTCTTTGCTTCAGAATGACTAGAATGTTTTTATAAATGGTGCTGCTCAAAACCTCACCTAGATGTTACATTTAATTGGTCTTTGGAAATGATGGGGTATCAACATTTTAAAATCTCCTAGATGAATCTAATATGTGCTCAGGGCTGAAAATCAGCCACTTAAGCCAAAGATTGAGCAGCTTGGTTCACCCTCAGCCAGGGACTCAGAGAGAAGCAGAGCCCTGACCTGTTCCCAACTGAGAGAGCTGTTCTACCTGACCTGTTCCACCCCAGGGCTGAGTTAAGAGAAGTTCTTGGAAGTAGCTCTCGTTGAAAGAGCTCTCTGATTAGAGCTGAGTCCATCTCTTGAGGCAAACATTTGAGGAAAGAAGGCAATTCCTGGCCATTTCTTGCTCAAAAAGGATCTATCCTCCAAAAAATGAGGTAAGATAACCCATTCCCGGGCATGAGAATTTTTTAGATGGATATTACTCTCCTTTGGCTTTTCAGTTGTCTCAATTTGGGGGGATGGGAAGGTTTGGAGCTGAGAGGCAGCCCTATTCACATTTGTCCTCCCTTGAGCCTCCGCCAACAATGTTGGCCTCCTCTCATTTTCCTCCCTGATGTATATGCCCCGTTCCCTCTAGTTCCCAGTCCTGCAGAGCTCGACTAGTTCAGACAAAAGGGTTGAACCCAGCTGATTCCCATTAAGCTGTGGCTGATTGGCACCCCTGCCACTACCTGATTCTTCTTGGATTTGAAAAGAGCTGCTTGCTGTCCTCATGTCTCTTTCATTTATAGTATCCCAAGTGATAGATGGAGCAAATTGAAGCCTTCTACTAATTCCTGTTGGGTGATACTGGTGGGGCTTTTTAGAGGGGAAGGGGAATGGGATGGTGTTCCTGAGCTCTTTTGTGTAGCTATCTCCTCAAGTGTTAATAACAAGGTGGAGTTCAAGAACAAGCCAAATAGCCAAATATTTAGAGTGGTCAGTGCCTCTCCCCTCTTAAAAAAGAAAAAAGAAATAGAAAGAAAGACAAAGGAGGTCTACTTTAGGCAACTTCAGCACATTTCTAATTATAGTGTCCATTTGTAACCAAGACTTTGGCTTTCCAAGAAGACTTGATTACGATATTCATAATTCATTGGCAGTCAGTCTATTACCGATTCAATGATTTCTCCAGCCAAGGAGAGAATCTTGATCTTTTAAAAAACTGATTTTTCACATTAGAATAGCAAAAGCAATTAGTTTTATTTTTAGCTCAGTTAAGCAGGGACTCTAATGAGGCTGAAAGGAGGTTTTCCCCATCTTTCTTTCTTCCATTCTTTCCCCTGACGTCCTTTGGGAAGATGCAACCTGGATGGATGTCGGCCTCCTGCTGCCACTGCGTCTTTGCCAGCTGCCTCTGACTGCTTTAGGAGACCTACAGAACCAGGAGCTTGCAGGGCTGAGGGTGGTTCTCAGAACTTTGTATTCAGCCTTGTGTTTCTGGAGGCCTGGACTCCCACTTCTACAGTTGTCATGAAGGTTGGGGCAGAAGTGCGTGCAGGGGTGAGCTTGGCAACCTTAGCCCTCAAGCTCCACGTTGGATCTGGAGTTTCTGGCAGGAAGACCTGAGAATAATATTACTTGGCATTTGGGACCCTTATTCCCACAGTGTGGGCTCAGCTTACCATTCTCAGCCATGGCCCCCACCCCTCCTTGTTCTTCTGCACAGACCTCTACTCTGACCAGAGTGGTTTACTTATGGACCCCATCCAATGGACCATGCACACATTACTCACTCAGTTCTGTCACCTTGTGGCTCTAATTTCACCCAGGAAGGAAGAGGCTGGGCTATACAGCTCACTGATCCATAAATATTTGGAATCAAATTGGTAGGAAAATAGGTTTTATTCTAAGCCAGCTTTGAAGGGTGCTAGAAGAAACTTAATTGTTTCAAAGGTCCTATCATCAAAATTCCTGATATTGAGCAGAACTTTTAAAGGAGAAGAGGCAGGGGAGAAGCGACAGTGGCAGGGAAGTGAGACAAAGGCAGGAAACATCTATATCTATATGTTTATACCTCACTAGACAGGCCAGAGGAGGGGATGATGTCTGCTCCCAGCTTCTTTGGTACCTGTCAGGGTGGGGTTGCAAGCTTTCAGCTTCCTTTATCAGTAGGAGCAATTCATTCCCAATATAGAGGCCTACCCCCCTGCCCCCCGCAGTTCAGTCTGTTTCAGTTCCTTGACTACTTCTCTCACCCTTCCCAACACCCTGGGACTTTCTTTCCTCTGAATTTTGGGGAGCAACTTGTTCTGGTTACTATAAATTCTGGATTCTTGCTCTCTTGGACAACTGGTCAATCTAGTCAGTTTTATTTATTGATCAGATGCCTAGAGGTCTAAGCAGGTGGCCTGAAAGAGAGAAGCCTATTGGAGTGGGGACAGTGGAGGCCCAGGGAGCACAGGTCCTGTCTCAAGGATGTAGCTGACCTGACCTTCAACTACAAAAGCTTGTTTTCACATTCAGCTTCTGGTCTGGTGTTTCTGATATTTTTCAAGGGAAGCTGGAAATCTAGATTTTCAAATATAAAGTTTCCTAATTTTTAAATGCTGGAATGAATTTAATTTTCTTTAAAGTCCCACATGAACCAAAACACCACCTCTGGGCCTACTATTTTATTTTTTCAGCTGTAGACTGTGAGAGTGAATCTACAGACCCCAGCTCAAGGTCCTATTTTATAGCGTCACTGAGCTCCTCTTAGCTCCCATATCCTGATCTATAAAGTAGAAACATGGTGCCAGGCCCAGGCAAGTCCAGGGGCTTCACAGTTCCACAGTGATGTGAGGCAGAGCCAGCACGAACTGGAGGCCTCTGGCCCAGGATTCTTTCTGCCAGGACCACACACACAAAAGCTGATATTGCCTGAGGGTGTGGTATCAATTTTTGTAGCATCTCTTCTGTTGTCCAATCTTAGTGAAAAATGAGGAATACACCCTTTTGCCTGGAACAGATCAGATAAGGTAAAATAATATAAGATTTCACCCTTGTTGGTTTCTGCATCATTTTTCTGTGAAAGATGCTACTGAAATTTAGCACTGAAGAGGCAACTCTTGAGAACCTACTGTGTGCCAGTCACTGTGGAAGCCACAGGGAAGAGTGAGTCACGCAAGACCTAGTTCCTGCCTGGCTTGTTTTACAGCAACTGGCTCAGGCTGTGAGTGCCTGGAGGAGGGATTGACCAAAGTCATTGTCAAGTGTCTCCCAGTCCCCAATACTCTGCCCAGCACCCTCTGGGGACTTAATGACTTCAATTAAAACATGGCACCCTGAGAGAGGCACAGAATGGAGGAGAAGCAATACAGACCTTCCAACTAAAATATTCAAACAGTTTCATCTAGATTTGAGAATTTTATTTCTCATATGAATCTGACCTTGGCGTGTCATGGCATCATTTTCTCTCTGTTGTGACAGAGTAGTATCCTGAATGGATACTGAATAATAAACCATTATGCTGGGTGATATTGCCTGGAAAACCTGGCGTGCAGCTGGGGGAGGGAGGGCATGATCAATAATGGCAGCAATCAGGTAAAAAGCTGCAGTTAATGCCTTCTTTCTGAATCCCCTTCCTCTTCTTCCTCCTCTTGGTTTTTCCTGACTCCAATCCTTAAGAAACTCCCAGGAAAATGGAGCATTGCTGTTTGTCTCTCCATCTCCAAGAACTGAAAGATTGCCTGCCATCTTCAGGGAGAGAGTATAAAAATTGGACCCTGGTGGAGGCTAGCTCAGGGTGTTGGATGAGCCTCTGACAGAGGATATGAATCTTTGTCCCAGGTCCCAGTGAAGGATGGCAGGGTTGACAAGCCTACATCAAACATGCCTCAGTCCTGGGGGAGCTATCACTCACCCTCTGAGCTCCAGTGGCACATGCTAATGAGGGTGCAGCTCCTATACCACCCTTACCCACAGGCTGGAGGCAAGGATCCCTTGGAGGACTTGCAAAGGAGACAGCCAGTGCTCAGCCTTCCCCCTTCCCTATTTTCTAATCCCCAGGTGTCATGGCTTTTCTCTTCCTCTGCCCCTGCTTCATCTTCCTAGTCTTCTATCCTTGCTGGGAGCACAAATTCTTTTCTCAACTAACTGATCACTATAAAGAATTGCACGTTACTCATTCCTCTCGGTGGTCTATGTATGCACAAGGAGACCCCAGGCATAAGACAGATGTCTCACCAGAGGAACACGTGGTCAACTGTCATATTTTCACACACCTGCTAGGAAATGGTTTGGGAATGGTCTTGAGAGCCCTTTTTGAAAATGGAGGGTTTTTTTCAACCATGGATGGTCTTGACGGTCAGCTGATGCATAGGTGATGACGATGATGACAACGATGACAAAGAGTGTGATGATGCAGACCAGCATCTATCAAGTGTGCCATGTGTCAGATGCCTTGTGAAGAGCTCTACACGCACCAGCAGCTCCAGGGAGGGCGCCATTGTTATTCAGAAATGAAGAAATGGGGTTTCTGCTCCGTGAACCAAACTCCCCTACATGGCTCAGAAATAAGCTCGGCTGGGAGCTGCTCTGGAAATCCATCCTCTTCATAATGACAAGAATGGGACCTGGGGCTGCTCAAACACCGTTTCCCCTGCAGCTTTCTCCAGTCCCACCCAGTCCCCCAGAGACAGAGTGAAGAGCTGCAACTTCAGACCCAGGTCTGAATCCTGTTTTTGCCACTTAGAAGCTGTGTGACCTAAGGCAAGTTATTTGACTTCTCTGTAACTGCTTTCCAATTGAACATAATGGGACCAACCTCACGGGGCAGTGGGGTTGGGGGCACTGAGGATTACAAGGGAGCCATGCAGGCAGGACCTTCAACATGGTTCCTGGCACGTGGTGTTGTCACTTCTGCCACAGGGCA
>JAJEJO010018577.1:0-16567 GCA_020662805.1 Glaucomys volans | reverse complement strand
GTAATTACTTAATGGGTTGCTGTTGAAACAGGGAAAGCTCGGGGGCCATGGCAGCTGCTCGCTCCCCGATTTTTGAAATCAAGCAACAGTTGGTGGATTCTGTGTGCTCTGGAATCACATGGCGGTGGCTTTCACTCTCATCTCACTCTTGCATAGCCTCAGGTAGTAGGTGCACAACAGGTGTGGGAGGTGGCAGTGGGACAGGAGAGGAGCCGCAGGAGGTCACCTGTGCAGCCCAGAATTTGGCACAGCAAGGAGGCTGGATGCAGGCCTCCATCCAGGTGTGGATACATCTGGATGTTTTATTGGTTCACAGACTTAATCTGAGCTAAGAGTATGTGGGTCATTAGCCCTTGGCCCACAGATCCCTCTTGAGGGTCTGCGAATGCCAAAAGCCACGGACCTGTTCACCAGAACTGTTCCCATGACCATCTCAGGCCTTCTGTTGTCTGTGCCCCTGCCACCCCATGGCAGTCCCTGTGGTCTTGTCGTGGTGTGCCTCAGGGAAGCACGGTTATTAGGCACACCAGAAGAAATACACTTGGTACTCAAACTGTACGCAGGTATCGACCAAGCAGCCAAGGCACCTGGGTGCTGGGCCATCCCAGTGGGGCCCAGCACGGCAGAGGGCAGGACTGGGAGCGTGCCCAGGAGAAGCGGGCAGCATGGTAGGAAAGAGCCATGCCAGTGATGAAAGGCCACAGGAGGGAGCTGGGTAGCCAAGAGGAACTAGGGCAAGTCCTGGGGATGCTTGTCATCCATTTTTGAAGGGTGGCTGAACATTATTGAAGAGATAGGATTTTCATCTTTATATATTTTGCATGTTGCTCTAAAAGGTAAAACTGGGGATCTGTGGACTTGTGTCCCTAACAGCAGCTTCAGCTAAAGGTCAGGACAGACTCCTGGAGTCATGGTTGGCTCGCTGGCCCCAGGGGGCTCCAGAGGTGCCATGCCACTGTCCTGGGTTGCTCACTTGTGCTCTGCCCCTGGTGATGGAGCTGGACTAAGGGCCCATCCTTGGAAAACCTCAAGACCTAATGTGGTACCTACTTTACCCTCTTCTGACACACAGCCCTGAGCCTCTGAAGGACACACAACTGTGATGTCATTTATTGCGTCCCCAACACCAGGCACACAGCTCAGAGCCAGACCAGCTGATCTGTGTGCTAAATGAATCAATGAAGGGATGTGTGCTGTCCTTCCTCTCTGAACCTCCTCTAGCAAATGACCCATGCAGTTGAGAACCTGTGATTTTATCCACTTATTTATTCAACAAATGAATCATTGAACAACTGAATTAAGTTTTTTAAACCTTGGAGGAAAACCAAACCCATATCTGAATCACCCAGTCCTCTCAGTCTCCCTGAGACCCAAAGCATCATGGCAGCCCTTCCTTTCCCAACACCCTGCCCATGCCTGTCCACCTGAACCCTCTTCCCCACTGCAGAAGCATCAGCCATTCGCCCTCAACCCCAGTGGCACACCATTCCACCTGCTGGTGGCTCCATTCGTAACGCAAGTGAGGGTCTCTCATTCACCAATGGTGCAGAGGAGGAGGAGGACGAGCTGAAGGTAGGACTGTGAGCAAGGGGCACAACATCACCAAAGCCCGTTGCTGTCTCTGTGAGGCCGGGGCAGAGTCTTCATCAGGTGCTGCGGGTGCACCTCCTCCTCTGCCCAGAGAGCAGGGGACTTGGATTTGTAAGATTTGTGTTGATCATCTCGCTCTAGGTGGGGAAGCACCAGGGAAGAGGGGATGGTGGGTCAGAATGAAGGGGATGAGGCGTCTGGAACGTTCACCCCAGTGGCCCTCTGCCAGGTGGGGTTGGGTGAGGTGACCCAGGTTCCGGGGGATTTCAGGTGACAGGGTGAAATGTTCTCTGACAAAGAGGAAGAATTCGGAAGCACTGGAGAGCCCAGCAGTGGGTGTGGTCCGGGAGAACCTGGCTTCGGATCCGCAGGCCTGAGCGCAGACACCGCCGTGGCACTTGCTGGCTGTGGCTGGGCGAGTGGCGCCTGTCTCCACACTGCGCAGACGCTCCGCTGGCCGTGGGAGTGTTGGAGGGGTGGCACTCGCTTCATAGCAGAGGTGTGAGGCCATGGCCGACCTGGGCAGGTCCTGACTGTCCCCGCGTCCCACCCTGGTGTGGCTGCAGGAGAGGTTGACACATGGACAGAAACGGCTGGCTCTTCCTGAACAGTGCTGCGCTTGAGGCTGGGCAGATGCAGGCCGCAGCTGAAGCTGCAGTTTCTGACTGTACTGAGTTCACCTGAGCCCTGGCCCCATGGCCACGCCAGGGTGCTTGCAGATCGGTTGTGCTCTGTTTGTCAAAATGCCCAAAAAGAACCAATAAAGAAAAAGGAAGAAAAAAGTTATGTTTATGAAGGCTTGTTAATGACACATGTGCACGTACAGAAGGACCCCAGTCACGTGGAGGGCGTGCTCTTAACTATGTGAAACAATGTCCATCAGAGAGGCGGGTGGAAGTAAATCAAGACGTTAGCAAAGGCCTTTGCATCTTAGCTGCTTCTTACCTGGGTAGTGATGCTCTCGTGGGCCTGCAGAGGCCAGGCAGCTGATGGAGGTTGCCTTGTGTGGAAGGCAGACTACATCGCCAGGCTGGAGATTGCCAGATTGAGATTCTAGAGAATTAATAGCTCGCTGAAAATTTCTGATTTATATAACTATGTGTCTTTGTTTGAATGAGAAAATGATACTTAAAATGACAGATAGTAATTGAACCCAGAAAAACTTTAAAAATAAAGTCGGCTGTCCGCAGGGCTGGCTGTAGGGGTCAGTACCCATGGTGACCTGCAGAAAATGTTCTCAGCAGACGAATACCGAGAGAAGGGCATGTGAGACTTTTGTTTTCTAGTGGAATCATCATTTCTTGAAGGAAACTCAAAATACCATTTAATTCTGCGGTAGCTTTTGAGCTGATCCAATGGCTTGAATTTTAGGAGTGATTTCAGATGAATGTCAGAATTAAAATTTTCCGAAAGCTTTATATAAGTTCTACCCTTTGGGAGAATCCTTACTTCTGATCTCAAATCACTTATTTGATGGCAATGAAAATATTCAGTGACCGCGTATTCCACAGGTGCATTTGGAAATGTGGGTGAAAGCTTTTAAGGGCTTAGAATTCATAATCTACCTCTCTGTTGATCACTCCTGATGTGTAGGAATGCCAATTACTCTCTTGCTTTAATCTCTCAAGAGACAGAATCAATTTAAAAACAATGAGAGTGATCTTGGGACAAAACTTATTAAGCTACAAGTCAATCGCTTCTCCCTGGTGGCGCTCAGTGGCACTCCCCCGCCCCCACCGCCCTCTGCTTCCAGGACCAGGAAGCTGGCACCGCACCTCTGAGGCCCTCTGCCAATGGTCTGTGCCCTGAAAACGTCTCCTGGAAAGACGAGTCCCGTGCCTGGTATTTACTGAGGCGGTGAGGCTCCCCCAGGTCAGGCCTGAGCAGCCTACGAGGGCAGAGGAGACGAGCCACCTGCAAGGTGGGCCCAGAGGCTCTCCTCCTGCTGTCATTCAGGAGGGGTGTTTACTTCTTAGGTGCAGCACATGGAGACCACCAGTGTCACTCGCTGCCAACCGTGTCATAGGTTTGAGAAGATACGAGTGAGCCCCGCTGCGTCTGACCACTTAGGTAGGGGACACTGTCCTGCCGTCCCTGTTGGCAGTAAGGGCTGCCAAGCAGAGGGAGAGCACAGGTAGGACACGGGGACCCTCCTGGCCAGCCCTCCTCCCGCCCTCAGCCTTGGTCATGGGTCAGCGAGGCACTGGGTGCTGATCACCATTTGGTCCCAGCAGGGGAGGAGGGGCCTGCCCTGGCCAGGGAGGTGATGAGTGGGGACACGGAGGATGGGAAGTGCAGTCTCTGGAGTCCACGCCAGCACGAACTTCACCGACAGTCTTACTGGTTTCTTAAAGCAAAAATTATACCTGATGATTATCTATTTTCTGTGAAAAATAGGCCATAGGATGAAAATCGAGCAGTTGTCCACCTGGTGCCCCCAACTGTTTTGCTCCAACACTCGTGACATTTTGATTTCCAAAGACAAGGTTGAAGCTCCCGTTTTTCTCTGCATCACGTCAGCATCTAGAGTGGAGCTGTGATAGCGCTTGGTGTCTGTGAGCCGCCAAGCACCAGCACCCTAGGGAAGCAGCGTGAGCCACAGAACTCCCAGGAACTCCCAGGAACACAGTGGTAGTCGCCACATTAAAAGTTTAAAAGAACAGATGGAATTAGTTTTCAAATATATTTTATCTAATCCAGTATATCAACATCTTATTCTGATATGAAACTTATATAGACATTTTTGATGAGATGCTTTGTTCTTTTCCTCCACCTGGTCTTTGAAACTGACCTGGGTTCACACCTGCTGCACTTCCCAGCTCAGACCAGAAGCATTTCAGGTGTTCAGTGCCCCTGCATGGCCAGTGGCCAGCAGTTCTGATGGCAGCCCTGCCTGGCTTCCACACAGATCCTCTCATAACCTCTGATGTCTTCAGTTCTGAAGAGAGGATGCACTCCCAGGCTCCAGTGAGTCAGGAAATGCGTGTGGAAGTAGGTGATGAACTGCGAGGCTGCGCAGCCCCGGACGCATTACCGTGAACGTACCTTCTGCTTTATAGCTCATTCCAGAAGCTGGCCCGCGTGTGGAGAGTGATGGGCCCATTAGCCCTGCTCAGGAAAATAAATGGAATAATGAAGAAAATTCAAATCCAAATGAGCTGCTGTTCCACGCACGTCTTGAGAAAGTTTCTGAAGTGGTTCAGGCATGAAGGGCTAGCGCAGGCTGGACGGTGAAGCGGCAAGGGCGTTCCTCCTTGCCGAGACGGCTGTTCCAGGACGGCTCCGATGCTAGTCCCGTGGAGTTCACACGTAGTTCTTTAGATTGGTGCAGTTGGCCTAAAGCTAAAACTCTGTCATCTGTGTTAAGAAAGGAAACAAAAGAGGAGGTTCTGTGCACATCGCTGCCAGGATTCGAGGGCCGCATGTTCTGCACCAGTTGGGTGACGATGGGGGTGAGACAGCGGCAGGCACTGCGCCCTCCAGGGGCTGAGCTCCCATCTTGGTGACAGATGGTCTGTCCAGCCCATACCAGACGTGTGTGTCCGCACCATCAGCTCATTCCCATGGACCACGTGTTGCTTTTGTCCCTGGCCAGGAGGTTTGTCCACCTGTTGGCCGTCTCTCCTGTCCAGAGGGGAGAACTCCAGGAAGCTCGCCCCTGAGCCGCCTGGGCTTGCTGCCTGCCCAGATTGCAGCACCAGCTCCTTTCTCTCTGCCTCCGTCGGCCTCAGGCCCTGGAGGAGGTTCACGCTTTGTAGAATTCCATAACCATCCCGATGCCTCCTGTTTAGCTGATCCCTGTGACAATGCCCATTTGATGTCATGGTCCCAAAGCTCTGTGGCTTGGAAGGGTGAGGGCTGACGATGGGGCAGTGGGGTGACCCGGGAGGCTTGTGCAGCAGGTGGAGGACAGCAACATGCACGCGTGCACTCTGGTTTTCCAGCTGCGGCTGAGGAGCGGGATGTGAGGAAGCCTCAGCATGGGCCCCGCTCCTCTGGACGGTGGTGAGCATGCGTGTGCCCCTGACTTGCCCTCTGTCCCCTTGCCCAGTACATACATGGACCCAGTGTGGCTCTGGCAGTTTCCACCACCCTGTCCTTCACTGCTCCTTGACTGAATCAGAACAAGTGCCCCTGGGGTCTCTCCAGCATCACCCTGCGTCCCCTTTCCCCTACCTAGTCATACCTGCACTTGGCTCATGCGCTGGGCTGCTCTTCACACCTAAGGCGAGAGTGATCCGGGTCTGATGGAAAATTCTCACTGAGGCAGGAGGACATGGCTTTGTTGGGCGCCGGATTTCAACATGACCAGGGGCCTGGTGCCTGCTGATGTGGTACGTGACTCCCCAGGTTCAGCCTTCCACTAGGGATGTCTCTTGGTCCTCACACACTCTTGCAATGGCATTGCTAGTCTCCACTGTCCACAGGAGGAAATGGAAACCCTGCAGAAGGCGTCCCTGGGCTCGGGCACTAGTGAGTGGTAGAATCAGGGCTCTGCTCATCACCTCGCCCCATACCCTTAGTCTCACTGGCCATTCTGCTTAGTAGCGTTTAGGGCCTGGCTAGCAAGCAGGACTTCTGGGGGCACCTTCTTCTAGCCAGGCCAGCTTGGTCTCTGGATCATCCCTGGTGTTGCCTCCTGAGCCCCCCTGGCCTCCAGGATCTGCTCTGTACCTTGGCCACGAGCACAGACAGGGCTTTCCCTTCTTGGCTGTGCTGATCTCCCCTCTCTCAGTCCTAGGAATCTCTTTGAAACTTGACCAGGAGTTAGTCTGAGTCTCACTTCTGTGATGGAAATTCCACCCCCAAAGGAGAAGGGCAGTGTTCTGGGATTAGCTTTCTACTCTGATGATTTGGGCAGAGTGCTGGGCCCCGTTGGCTCTGTGTTGGCTAGGTACCAGAGACTTGGATGATGTCTTCATGTTCTGCTGAGAACTGCACCAAGGCCGTCTGTGTTCAGTGACCATTATTCATAATCAGAGGACAGACACCCGCACTTCCTGCCAGTCAGATATCCCTCAATGTGGGGACCAAGGGACGTTTTTAATGGATTCAAATAACAAATATAAGTGGAGGCTGTCTATTCCCTGAATCTCTTACCTGTGTGGAGATTTTATTGTTACCAACTTCAAATAACAGGCATGCACCATTTTAGCTGAACCTTAAGCCTGATGCTTTTATTGGGGAAAAAAAGATTTCCAGTTCTTTTTCATACACAGAGGCTGAGTGAGGGGTGCTGCCTAGGCCAGGGCATCACAGGCACAGGTGACCTCACCTCCATGCCTCCAGGAGAAGCAAAACCTCACTCGCTCAGATCCTTAAGATTGGGCAAAAATGGATCAATTAACCCTCCAAAGGCCACAATGAAATGACGAGAGGGAGAGAGGCAGACTGCACTGTGAACAGGTGATTGGCTCCTCAAAACATGCATGAACCTCGCCTGAGTCTGCTGCACAAGCCCAGGGCCCTGGTGAGGCCATCCCTGGGACTGAGTCCCTCTCCAGGCATCGTGTGGTTGAGTCCTTGGGGCTAACTAATTTATGTGGGCTGATCTTTCCCTGTGTTTTCTGTTCTGTTTTGAGATGGCCTCACTGTGGTGCCCAGCCCGGCCTGGAACTCCTGGGCTTGGAGATCCTCCCGCCTCAGTCTCCGGGTGGCTGGGACCACAGGCCTGCACATAGTCCTGGCATTGTCTTTCGGGTCCCTCATCATCCCTGGAGGGTGAAAGTCAGCTCAGAGCCTCACTTTGACATTGCAAAATGCAGCTGAAACTGTGACAGAACTGAGCCTCTCATCTCAGGAAGACAGTTCAAAAGATTTGAGGACTAAACTCATGTGCTACCTGCTTTCTCTTGTTGCAGGGGAGACCTCCTCTGGATCCAGGAGTGCTCCCCTGGCCCAGTGTTTATGGGTGTAAGGATATAGCTTTGGCTGTCGTAGTCGTTTTATGCTGCTCTAACAGGACACTGGTGACTGGGTGCTTTATGAAGGAGACAGGCGGATTTCCTGTGTTCTGGAGGCTGGGAAGTCCAGAGTCGAGAGGACCTCACCCAGCTAGATCTTCCTGCTGTGTCATCCCATGGTGGAAGGCGGACAGGCAGGAGAGCGTGAGGGAGACCAGAGGTGCCAGACGTCACTCTTGGCAGGAACCCACTCCTGAGACAAGGACCCATTCCCACAGAAAGGGCATGAATCACCTCTTCCAGGGCCCACCTCCCAATACCCCTGCCTTGGGCACTTAGCTGCTCACACATGAACTTTGGGGGACATATTCGAACCACAGCCCTGGCATTCAGCCTCATGGCTGAGCCTGAAAATGCAGAAACACAAACATTTGCAGGCTATTGTAATCATAGACTTATGATTTATGTCTTCATTGCCTAAAAATAATACCTTTCATTTTCCTATCCTGATTTTTATAAGGCATTAGCTCTTTAGCACAAACTCGTATCTTTTACCATGGTTTATGGCAAATTAGATACTCTCTGAATTTCCTACAAAGAAAGAATGGAAAAGGGAACTGATCAGCCTCTTTGGTCTGTAAACAGGACTCTGAGCCCTGGGAGAGGATGCAGCCTGCCCTGCCAGGGGCCTGCTTTCCGGAAGCTCTCAGCACAGTCAGGAACAGGTGTCTAGGTCTCCAGTTCAGTCCCAACATTTTTCTTGGTTTCTGGGTCCCACAGGTGATTGTTGGGGTATATGTGAAGATCGCTGTCTCAAAATTTTGTTTGGCCTTCTAGGCGATGTTGAGAATTAAGAGTAAAGACCTAGATTGAAGGAGAGTAGAAGGGGCAGTAGTTAGTAGAATTAGGAGGCGAAGAAGCAGCAAGTACTCCGAGGCAGGGTGGCGGTTGATTCCAGTGTGCTGAGGATAGCCTTGGCTGCCACATGTCCTGACCTGAGTTTCAGTGGCATCTCTTCTTACTCTCAGCAGTGACCTGTCTGGGCATCGAGTCATGTGGTCAACATTTGCATGGGTGAGGAATTAGTATCTTAAATAGTAACATGGCGTGAGTGAAGATCCAGGCAAGATCCCTTTGACTTCCCCTTTCTGCACCCTGGAGTTTGATATGGGCCTATTTTTATAAGTAGTGTCAATCTCCTTGGAGGAAAATTGAAGGTAAAAAGCCCAGCAAATTGCTCAAGGTGTTATGTAATTGTCTTTCCAAGTAGCACTGGAACTTGGAAGACAAAGACTTCATTGCCTGTCCTAACACCCACCCTTCATGGTGGGAAGTGGAAGGCGGAAGAGAACCCCTGGGAAGGAAGCACGTGGCTCCCTTGTCTTGCTCTGATGGGAGCTTGTCTCTTACTGTCCCCATTTGTACTGGGTGTATGATTGGGTTGCAGGGATGGCAGAGAGAATCCACGGTATTTTCAGCCCTGATACTTTGCGAGCAAGCCTCACCTGCCCGGGCACATCTGTCCCGGGTCAGTGGAGCAGGCATTGCTGTGAGCATCTGAGGGCATCCAGGGCTCCTATGGCATGGGGCTGGTTTCCTGGGACCCTCTGCTGGGGCTGGTGTGATTCACCTTTCCCTAGCACTCTTTCCCCAGCCCGTGAGCTCAGGCACACCACAGCCTCAGACCTGAGAGCACCAGTTGCAGAGAGTAAGGGAAAAGGGGAGGTGTTCTGCTCAAACCCCACATTCCTCCACTCCTGCTGGGTGTTCTGCATGGTCAGTTAAGGAGTGGCCTGGGAGCAGGCGCTGCTTTGAGTGGGGAGACCTGGAGAAATGACCTGTCGACCAGAGACTGCAGCAGGAAGAGGCTCATGAGGATCAGGAGCATCACAGAGCCACCTGGCAAAGCAGGAGCGTGGCCTGTCCCAGGAGTGAGGGCCTGCAGTGGCTCTTGTCCTGCTTGTGGGGTGGACACTTGGGTTTTCTCAGTGGAATAGAATGCAGGCAGAAGCAGGGGCAGGCAGTCATCGACTGGTACAGATGGGGGTCTGAGAACACCTGCTGGTCGGCCTGGTGTGGTCCAGACTAGCAGGGAGGCCCTGGGAATCCTATTGATTCTGGATTAAAACCAAGGAAGCATAAAATATTAAAGCAGCTGAAGGAGAGGCACATTCTGAAATGAGGAAAAGGGAACCCCAAGAGATGAGGGGTACCTGCCCGGTGGTGGTGGGCACCAGGCGCAGGACACACCTGCTGCCTCCTCTCACCAGCACCCTTCTCCAGAGAGCAGAAGGGACCCCAAGATTCCTTTGACAGATGCAGTGTGGTCTGAGCGCATCCCGCACCTCGGGCCAGAGGCCGTGTCTCCGCTCACGTGTTGAGTTACTTTCTTCCTAATCGTCAGCAGCCAGAGCTGTTTAGAAACATTGAAAATAAGTGTTTCTAAACGTGGACATCCCCGTGAGCAGGACCTTCCAAGTCCCATGCCTCCTGCAGGTGGGCGTTTTCCAGAAGGTTCTAATGAGGAGTGGAGGCTGCGGGCTCTAGCCAGGCACCCAGGGGAGTGCAGGCAGGTAGGACACTGCCGTTTTGCTCCGTGGACGCATTGGACTACTCGCCACTGAGCTGTGTTCCGTTCCTGACTTTAACCAAGCTGGCCCTGGGGGAACGTTGGCTTGGATGGGATTGTTCCTGGCTTCACTGCCCAGCGCGGTGGCCTCTGGTCACATGTTGCCAGTGAGCTCCCCAAACATGGCTGGTGTGAATGACAAGGAGGGTTTCAAATGGTACTCAGTTTTAGTGAGTTTAAAAAGAAATTGCAATAAATACACAGGGACAGTGGCTTCTGTGTGGACAGCAAGGATCTGATGCTAGCATTGGGCAAAAAAGCAAGCTGAGCATGACCCCTGAGGATGGGCCACTGCCTGCCTGGAGTGGGGGTGGGAGAGGCAGGAAAGAGGTGGCCACACCGTGGTGAGCTTGCTGTCAGGCACACGTCTCGGAGGGCCGTAGAGCAGAGCGGGAGCGCTCGTGGGGAAGCACGGGGACAGCTGGTCCTCAGTGTGGTCCATGCACATCCAGGATGCACAAGGTGAAGGAATTCTCAGCAGTGGGGAGAACGGGAAAAGCTCATGGCGGTGCCCAGAGCAGAGAGCAGAGGAAGCCCCTGCCTCTGGGTGTGGCAGGAGGCTGCCCAGTGAGGTTCCGCCACACTGTAGCCCTCGACTGCCACAATTCAGTCTGCGCTTCTGGACTCGTCTCCTGTTGTGGAAGTGGGAGTGGTGACTTGGAGCCCGCGGGGCGGAGTGGGGTGAGGCAGTTCCGACTCAGCCGCCTCAGCTGGGGTAATCACACGCGCCTGTCACATTTCCTGTAGGTCGCTCCTGCCTTCCCCGCCCCGCAGCAGCCTTCCCTCCAGACTGTGAATGGGCTTGGTGGGCCTTTGTGGGGACAGCATGTGGCCAGGGACTCCCAGAGATGCTGTGGTCACCCCCTGTGTGGCTGCGGTCTCCCGCTCTGGGTTCGGGTGTTGTTTCTGCATTGCTTTCTCTCCTCCAGGTCTCTGGGCCCATAAGCAGGACTCCAGCAGCCCGTGTGAACACTGAGCAGTATCTGGGACGTGCAGGCACAGGTGCCGTTTGGAGATCCATCCGTCCCTGTCATTACCTTGATTGGCAGCGTGCTCGGTGCACAGGCTGCCTCTGTGGCTCATTGTGAGAGGGACATAAGGTTTATCTTTTTCCATGTCCCCCTGCTGTCTGGGTGCAGAAGGTCTCTGCCATTCCCTGGGGTCTCCCTGGAGCTCCCCTAACAGGCAGGTGGGTGGCAGGTGGACCACGAGAGCCTGCACAGGAGGAAAGAGCGCAGCATTGTCAGAGAACCCCTCGGGATTTGTTTTCCCCTTGAACTCTCACTTCTTCCAAGATGGTCGCACCTCGAGACACTACTTTTTAAGAAACAGAACAGAGCAGGAGGGGGCTGCTGCTGGATCAAGAAGGGCCATCTTGGGAAGATATCACAGGGAGGAGCCTGTGCACCTGGCCTCTCCAGGTCTGAGGCCCACCTAGGGCTCTTGGCGCCTGTCTTCTCTCACGGTGGACGTGCTGATGACCACGTGGCCTTTAACTCAGCAGGTGTGGTGGACGGCAGTGTCTCGTGGGGAAATCACAGCCTGATGAAGAATGGAGCCACTTTGTCAGGTCCATAAAAGCATGCTCCTGTGTTTCCCAGAGAGACCTGCTGCACGGGCCTGGCAACTCCAGCGTTTGGGAATTCTGGTGTGCATGTTTCCGCACACACTGGCCAAACGCGTCTCTCTGGTTGTGAGCTAACCCTCTTAGGGCTTTCATATTTTTGTTGATTTGTGTGCAACCAAAGATCACAGGAAGTAGCCAAGGAAGGAATCAAGAAAACGCGTTCTCCATTGTGCCTTAGCCCAGTGACTGTTAGGTGTTGGTCTGCATCTGGCCACCTGGAGACTGGGTGTGTGTGTCCTGGCACGGGTGCCGTGAGGGTCCTGCAGGGTGCAGGTGTGGCTGGCCAGCCCACGGGGCCTTTGGGCAGTGAAGCCCAGGGCCTTGGTGTCCACACGGCGTGCCCCTCTGAGGGTGTTGCCAAGGGCACACTGAAGTACTTCAACAGAAGCTCCAGGACCAAGGGCATCAGAGAAGCCCAGGTGCTGTTGTTTATTCCCAGGTGTGGCTACGAATAAGCAGGCCGTTTGGATTCTGGGTTCCTTCCACAGAGAAGCAAAGTGGAGTCTTCCACTGTTGCATTCTGGGAATGCTTTTCCTCAAGTACATCTCTGAGGATGCGCCTTGGTCTGCTCCAGCTTGCGCCGCCCCAGGCCTCCCCGGCGACTTTGACCACACCACGACTGGGAAGATAAGTTCTTGCTCCCAGTGAGTGCTCATCTGGGTCTAGGGCCCTGGGGAATCGTGGGCTTGGCCGGGCTGCCTGGGTCCCAGGAACGGCTGCTCTCCCACTGCAGAGGCCTGGCAGGGAGAGCTGTGACAGGTGCCGCTCAGCCAGCCGTCCATGGGGACGAGGGCCATGTCTCCGCCAGACGGTCCGGAGTGTTCCCTACGGTGGTTTTTGTGGCCGCACTTCGAGCCTATTTGTTGTCCTTTCTTATTTACTGTCTTCCAGGAGGATCTATCTGATTCTCCATCACCCATGACGCATTCAACTCTAAGGAAATAGACACACTCCTTGGGGTTTTACGAAATGGGATGTTGTTGGCTGCTGCTGTTTGATTTCCAGGCCGTCTGTAATGCGAAAGGCACTCACGCTCCTTCCCCTCAGCCCCGCAAACGCCCTCCCTCCGAAGCCTCTTCACGGGCTTGCCAACGCACAACGACTTCTTAATTCTCTGCTTAAATCATGAACAGCTAGTCATACAGATGAATGCTTCATACAGTCTCCAGGCCATACTCCCAGGCTGCATTTAGACGGTTTAAGGCATTGATTTCTCCCTCTGACAACCACCCCCAAAATGGGGGGAGCTGGACAATCTCCACGGCACCCAGGTTGCTGGCTGTGGACGGCACTGGTGGAACGTGCAATCGTTCTCTATTGGGAGATGCACCAGGGAATTTGCAGATTGCTTTAAATCATTATGAAAACTGGAATCCGAAAAACATAAGTTCCTCATTAAACTAGGGAATTTAGGATCCAAAACAAGGTTCAGTCTGGTATTTGGCAATTCATCCAATATCTGACCGTGTATCATTTTAATTATCAGGTCGTTCATCCTAGTTACCTTGTGTTTTGTAATGATTTCTAGCAAGGCTGTTTGGGCCACTAGTACTCATGAACAAAAGTGGAATGGAAGAGGAAGTACCCACATTCCAATTCCTTAATATTGTCTGGCATGGTTGGAAATTAGATTTTAGTAGCCTGTTTCCATAATACATCTCAGAATCATTTTTCTAATTCCCTAGTATAAATACAAAACAATATTAGTGAGGAGGACTAATTTCAGTTTTTTGTTCTATTATGCTGTGCTAATTTATTCTGATCACTAGTATATTATTAGCACTTCATCTTCACAGAGAATTTTAAATATGGGCTGACCAGATTTTTGTGGTGTTTGTGTTCTGTTGTATATTTTAAAAATGGGGAAAAGGGAAAAAAGCATTTGGTAAGATTCTCTTTTGAATGCTGTCTTTTCCTGACCCCAGGGTATTCTGATGACTTCCAGGAAGTTTCTCTCATACTGTTGATTAGCCTTCTATTACTGTAAGAAAATACCTGAGATAATCAACTTTGAAAGGAGGAAAGGTTTATTTTGGCTCACAGTTTTGGAGGGTTCACTTCATGGTCAGCAGGCCCTGATGCCTTTGGTGAGTCACCACATCACGCAGGGAGCACGCAGCAGAGGAAACCTGCCTGTCTTGTGGTGGCTGGGATGCAAGGAAAGAGAGAGGAAGGGCCAGGTCCCCATGCTCCCCTCATGGGCCACCTCCAGTGACCTGCTTCCTTCCATTAGGCCCATCTCCCAGCAGTGCCCCAGGCTGGGGACATTACCCAGAGCACATGCCACATCTTCAAGAATAGGAGGCTTGAAGGGAGAGGTGGGGAGCAGAGATGGACGGCATGGCTGCCACCTGCTCCTGTCTGAAGGACACTGGAACCAGCGCCCCAAAGCCTGCCTGCAGCCAGTCCCCATGACCACCCTCACTCTGCCACCAGCAGCAAGCCTGGGGCCCCTGAGGCCAGCCAGGCCCAGTCACTTGCTAGCAGGACTCAGGACTCGGAGGCTTGTGGTCAGCGGCTGGGGTTTGTCACAGTGCAGGGGGCAGACTGAGAATAGCCAGGGAAAAGGCCGGAAGGACAGCCCAGGGGAGTCCCAGGCATCGGGCTCTCGGCAGTCCTCGCCGGGTGGGGTGGGGGACACTGTCGCTGTGACCAAACACCTGGCAAAAACAGCTTGGAGGAGGAAAGTCAATTGGGGGTCAGGACTTCAGAGGTCCAGCCAACGGGACCAAACACGGTCCCCAAGGGCACGCCCCAGTGACCCACCTCCAGCTGCCGGCCTGCGGTCCATCCCGATCATTCATCCCGCAGGTGGATCGATCACTGGTGAGGCTGCGGGTCTCGTAATCCAGACACTCCACCTCTGACTACTGCTGCTCCGGGTGTCACGTGAGCTGTCTGGGGACACCTCACATCCAAATCCAGCTCCTCCCTTCCCAGCAGCATTGGGGACAGGGCACATGGAGGCCCAACCCTCCCCCAAGGCCCCAGTTCTGGGTGGGGCTGGAGTGTGGTCAGCCAGGCAGCTGGCCTCCCTCTCTGATCCTCTGGGAGTGAAGCCACCCCAGCAGGCCCAGAGGGGCCACCCAGAGCTGCATCGCTGGCCTGACCTGGAGTGGCCCACGCCCCAGACGAGCAGGAGCTCTCCTCAGGAGCTGTTCCGAGAGCCGTCCCCCCGCAGCTTGAGGCAAAGGCCTGACAAGGGTTAATCCTGCACCCAGAATGGCCAGTGTGGACCTGCTGGTCAGTGAGGCCAGCGTGTTAGAGCTCAGAGAGCAGCGGGGAGCGCCCTCTCGGCCTGTGGAGAAGCCGAGGCTGTGTGTCGGGGAGGTGAGACTGCGGAGCAGCCTGTTTGGTCAGCCGTTTCCCTGTTGTGACTAAAAACCCAGTCAGAGCAACGTTAGGGGAGGAAAGATTCCTTTGAGGGCTTGCGGCTTCGGAGGTCTCAGTCCACAGAAGGCCACCTGCATTCCCAGGGCTCGAGGCGAGGCTGTGCATCGTGATGGAAGGGTGTGGCAGAGGGACGCAGCTCATGTGGTGACCAGGAAGCAGGCTCCACACTCCAGATACAAGTACATACCCAAGCCGGGCCCCAAGCCCACCCCTCCAGCCACAGCCCCTGCCCAGTCACCACCCAGCTAATCCCAGCAGGTGAGCAGCTCGCTGATTAGGTTGAGGCTGAGGCCCAATCATTTCTCCAGACCTCCCTTGCCTTGTCCCACATGTGAGCTCTTGGGGACAGCACATCCAGACCCCAGCAAGCTTCTTCAAGGCAGGTGCAGGTCACCGGGCACTGGATGCAGCAACCCTCGCGAGCCGTGGCGCATGGTGCAGGGCTGCTGGAGCACGTGACAGGCACTGTCCCCTCGAGGGCAGGGCCCTGCTCCTTCACTCTGCCTTTCACCCAGTCCAGTCCCCATACCTCTGCCTCCCGGGTGCTAGGGACAGGCAGGAAACCTTCGCAGCCTTGCTGTTCTGCTCCAGGGCCAGTACCGAGAGTGGCAGGGTAGCCTGACTGGAGCTGGGCAGCTGGAGGCCGTTTCCCTCTGTGGGAAGGTGGGTGTGCTGTTTCTTGAGACTCCAAAGCTAGGGGTGAGCCTGCGGGTGCAGGGGTGAGCGAACACCCCCGGAAAGAGGGCGGCACCCGGGAGACGCCCTGGTGACCAGAGCTGGGAACGGCAGGTGCAGTGGGGCAGGTGGAGTGGGCTGTCCTGCCCTGAGCCTGGGAAAGGGACGTGGGAGGAAGCCAGAGAACACCCAGGTCCACCTCGTGGTGGGGGAGGCGACACCCAGGGTCCTCAGGAATCTGGTGACCGTGGCACCCTGGGGCCCTGCATGCTTTCAAAGATAGAGTAGGAGGGTCGGGCTCCCACAGGCCTTGGCTGGTGGCAAGCTTACAGGGCTTGGTGGCCTCAGCTAATCAGTAACTAAGTTAACAAAGTGGAGCTGCAGATACCTGACTGGGGCCGGGAGACCATCCCAGAGCACAAACTAACAGCACTCACTGTTTCTCTCTGCCTTTGTGCTTCCATTTTTTTCCAAACGTTCCCCAGCACCATAGGTTTGGAGTGGGGCGTTGGGCGACTCTGTGGTGTGTGTCAAGGTGACAGAGACTTTTATTCTGAAGCCTCCTTTGTTTTCCAGCAGACTAAGGACTGTTCTGAGTAACAGACTTAGAATGCTTGCAGAGCACGTTTGATGAATCTGCAAGGCCGTGGTTGCGTTTGCAGGGGCACAACAGGCCCCGCAGCATGTCCCTGGACGAGGTGGCTTCTGTCACCGTCCAGTGCAAACTCAGAGCAGTGACAGACAGACCA
>JAJEJO010018507.1:0-13059 GCA_020662805.1 Glaucomys volans | reverse complement strand
CTCTGGCCTCATGCAAGGCTTACTCACTCACGCTGCTTCTGTGGAGAAGCCCCGTCCAGGCAGCAGGGTGGCCAGGTGTTTCAAACCATCAGAGTGGCCCTGCAGAAACCAAGCTCTGGCTCAGGAGGGCCACCCTTGCCTGCTTTACAGGCACAACTGGGCAGCAGTGCCACCTTAGTGATTCTTCTTTCTCATCCAGCTGCCTCTCTCCTTTCCCTGAATCCCATCAGCCCCAGTGGGCTCCACAGCAGATTCTCCAGGCAGCACAACAAGAGATAGCCAGGCTCCTCTGGGGGAGATGATGCAGGTGCTGATGGGGTAACTGGGACTACAGCATAGCCTTAGTTTCAAAGGCCCAGTCAAAGGGCTACTGCCTCCAAGAAGACAAGGGGCTCTGGGCCATGAGAAGCAGGTCTTGGCAGTGCTTTGGGAACCACAGTTCAGAATAAGAAACAGATCTAGCTGCCTGAGAGGAAAGCCTGTGCCTGATCTGAACACACAACAAGCTGGGCCCCCACTCCGTGCTTTCTCTGGGAGACATAAGTAATTCAGAATCCCTAAGCCATAAACCCTGGCCAGCAGGAAAAGAGTACCTTTAGTTTCCCCTAGAGAAGCTCTGGAGTAGCACAGTGTGTGGAACTGGCTGGGTACCAGCTCCAAAAAACCCTCCTCCAGGACCCACTAGCCATAAAGGACTAAGGGAGGAGGGGACCCAGGATAAGGGAGCATTAAGCTGCTTCTGACATTCACATAGGACAGAAACAGGACCATGCAGGCAATCCCTGGATCTGAGGAGCTGTCTTCCCTAGAGGGGACAGGGCGAAAGGAACCTTTGAGATGACCCACCTGTTTCCAGCCCTTCCTGACACAGGCAAGGAAAACAAGCTTCTTAAGCTGCTGAGGAAAGACCCAGTGGGCTAAGCAGCAGAAAAATAGGGATCCAAACCTGGGTGGCTTAACTCCTAGCACAGGAAAGAACACTGAGCACAAGTGTACTCAGCCAACATGGGTTCCGATGTGGGACATCTCTCCAGAGAGTCCAAACTTGACAGCCCACGCAAGCAGGTGGCCTCTTCCATTAGCATCCAGGCCCTCAGGACCTCACTCACCAGAATGATCAGTAGGCAGCTTCCTTGAATGTCTAATTACCTTGTTCTGTCCTTTGGAGAATGGGGAAGGACTCTTGTCCTTGTCCTGGCTTTGAGGGACTTTGGTAAGAGAGACGGAGAACAGCATTTCACACTTCTTGGCCAATGACCCCTCCCCACCAAGGATGGTTTCCCATGATCTATTTCTGTGCTCTTACGTGACTAGTGAAGCTGATTTAGGCTCAACAGGTTCTACCACAATTCAGACAGGATTTCCACATGTGCAGGCTGGGCATGACTCTCACCTAGCAATTTGCGCAACTCGTCAAGCAACACAAGTGAATGCACATCACGTAATGGTTAAGAGCGAGGACTCTGGAGTAAGAGATCTAGAGGGTTCGGGGCAGCACCTCTTACTAGGGCAAGGTGTTGGCTGCCTCCCCATACTCTGCGCAGGCATCTGCAAAATGGCAGCAGAGTACCTATCTCCCAGAGCTGCCAGGCCTGGGAGGATGCCTACCGAGGAACTTGGCATAGGGCCTGGGAAGAGCTCCGGAGGTGCTAGTCAGGGCTATTATTAATGGCTCCTGACTTTTTGTGTGTCCTGGACCCCTTTGGCAATCTAGCGAAACCTGTAAACTATTCTCAGAATGTTTCAATGGGCCAGGGAGATAGCCCAGTAGTAGAGGGCTTACCTGGGATGTGTGAGGCCCTGGTTCAATCCCCAGCACAAAAGAAAAGAAAGAAAGAAGGGAGAGAGAAAAAAGTTTCCAAAGTGCACAAAATAAAATGCTGATCCCCTCCCCTCCCCCCCTCTCTCTCACCAGGTATTGAACCCAGGGGAGCTTAACCACCAAGCCACAACCCTTTTTTATATTTTATTAGAGATGGGGTCTTGCTGAGTTGCTTAGGGCCTTGCTAAATTGCTGAGGCTGGCTTTGAATTTGAGATCCTCCTGCCTCAGCCTCTCAAGCTGCTGGGACTACAGGCGTGCACCACCAAGCCTGTCTAAAATACAGGACGTTGGGCTCAAACTCCTGCCAGAGTGAAGCCTTAGCTCTCACTGCAGACTGGTCAAAGGTCACTTTGTGGTCCTTTCCCATCAAAGCCCTTTGTGTGGGTCCCACACAAGCCAGAGCAGACAGCAACTGGGTGCCAATTCTAGAGAGGAATCTCTGGGAGTAGCTTCCTCCCACTCCAGCACTTCCAGTCCATGTTACCTGCCTTGCTACCCCCAAGAAGGGTCACTCTGTCTTCTATGGCTCACACTATGGTTGGGACCCCCTCTGTGCCTCAAAACATTACCTGACACAAATAAGCACAAGTGTTCATCCCTGCTCTGGGGATCCCCAGAGCCAAGTAATCCAAAATTCCTCCCTTGTCTCTAGCCTCACTCTGCCCCACTTCAGGTGACGCCCTCTCAGGATTATTCCACAGTTTCCTGGAGCAAGGGCCTTGGAGACCTTAAACCCTTCTTCCCACAAGGCAGAAGCAATATGAAACTGACCTTGGAGACCCTCGGAATGTCAGTGTGGGAAAGACCTGGAAGCTCAATAACAGCTCCCCTGCCTGACAGAGAAGGAAAGTCAAGTCAGAGAGGGGCGATGCTTGTCCAAGGTCGCTTGGAAAGGCAGCAGAATAACCAGCTCTTAAACTTCTGGCTCTCTCTACCCCCTCCCACCACTAAAAAACAGAAGGGGAAAACCTAAAGTCTGCTCCCAAATTTTAGAGAGAAAGAAGGAGCCAGCCTCTGTCCATATTAAGGATCCAGAAAAATAGATAATACCTGGTTGTCTCCCAGAGCGCCAGGGCTCAGGAGTGCAGGGAAGGAGACAGGGTAGATGTAAGTCCCAGAAGTCTGGAGACAGACTGTGACTCTGAAGGACATTAGGATCTGGGGATACAGAGCTCTGGTGGAAGGCGCGCGATGTCTCTAACCAGTGAAGATGGAGTTAGTTGATCTTTGGATGCTATCAGGAGAAGAAGCAGACTCCCATCTCCAAGCCACTTCCAGGAAATACTTGGGCACAAAGCTGGAGGCAATTAAAAGGCACACTAACTGTGCAAAGTCTGCAGCTGTTGCTGGGATTATTTGCTCCCCACCTGGGGTGGGATGGAAGGGGCCCTCAGGCAAGAGATCTGACACCACTCTCCATGCACAACCCAACCCTGAATGTCCAGCAAGGCACCCTGCCCACCTGGCCACTTGCCATAATCCCCCACTCCACTGGGGTTTAGACACCTGCTCTTGGCATCTCAAAACATCCTCTTTCTCCAGACTGCCAGACTGCTGGGAATTGGATTCGCCTGTGACCAAGGCAAAAGTCACCCTTTCTCCATATAGGCCCTTCTCCCAGGAGTTCCAAGGCTCAAGAGGGCCTTCCATGGATGCTGGTGACACCCATTGGCAGACTGCTGGGCCCCTGGGCCCCATCCTCACTGCCCTTACTTCAAGCATGGTGTGAACCTACTCACATCAGGATCACCTGGGATAAGGGCTTAAAATGTTAGTTGCTGGGCTGCCTGCAGCTTCCAACCTGGAATAATCTGAATAATTCCCTTGGTAATTGTGATAAGAATGAGAGTTTGAGAGCCACTATCTCAGTGTCCCCCAACCACCTGCACTCATTTCTGCTGCCAATCTGACAGCTGTTACAGCTGCATGTGGACACAATTAATCTGATTTCCTGTCTGGCAGCTCTGTAATGGGGAAGGGACAGCTGAGGGTCTCAGAAACCAGAGAGGAGGAGGCAGGAGGCAATGGGGGGGTGTCTGTAATAGAAGGGAGGCTCTGTTCCTGAGCCCTCTTCTCCCTTTAGGCCAAAATCCATGCAGGGAGAGAGAAAATCAACCAACTACAGCTCCCCAAGGCCAGAAGGGGCTCTATTCTCAAGCCCAGACTGGTGGCCCATGCCTATAATCTCAGTGGCTGAGAAGGCTGAGGCAGGAGGATGGTGAATTCAAAGCCAGCCTCTGTAACTCAGCAAGGCCCTGAGCAACTCAGTGAGACCCTGTCTTAAAATAAAAATAAAAAGGGCTGGGGATGTGGCTCAGTGGTTTAGTGATCCTGGGTTCAATTCCTGGTACCATGAAGTAAAAAATAAAATAGAATGGTCTCTATTCTCTAAGAGCACAAACTTTGGAGGCACACAGGCCCACCCCATGAGGTTGTACAAGGTGTATACTGTACAAGGACACTCAAATGAAAGGACAAATTGTAGCAGAAATGTAGTCCTTGCTCCAATTGTTAAGCCACATACACTAGCATGAGGATGCGTCCACCCAGAAGAAGGCCCACCTTTTTAAAATGTGCACAAAAGGAGCTTTGGACTAAAAACGGACCTTCACAGAGACTTGAGTTCAAATCCCAGCTCCAATTTACTGTGACCTTGGGCAAGTTCCTTAACCTCTCTGATCATTCTCAGTTGTAAAATATGATTATTACTACCCTTCCAATGAGACAAGGTAAGGAAAGTCCCTAATAATACCTGTCACCTAGTGTATTATATTAGTTCCCTTCCCACCCAAATCTTGCCCTTCCTACCTTCCCGGCATCCCTACACCTATACACCCACACACATAGTCATGCTTGGAATGGTCTGAGAGCATGAATAAGAATATCCAGGGAAAGTCCCAGTGCCAAACCTGAACTGATGGCACTTCCCAACATCCCAAGCGTTCCTTCCTGGCACTAGCAGGATTTATGCCCTGCCTGACTGGGGAGAGGAAACCCTTCCTCCATGCCTTCTCAAAATGTCCTGCACATTGCCCAGGTATCAGCTCTACCCAGTACTGGAAAGAAGGGAAACCAGGGACCTCAGAAGGGAGGCAGGGAATTCCCTAGCTCTGAGTTTTGGGAATCCCATAACTGAGTTCAAACTCCAGGCTCCCCAAGCCAAGACAAGGCCTGGGGAGCCCACAGAGCACTGGGGTATGGCGGGGTAGCCAAGCACAGACCCCCATCCATTAAGGGAAACCTCCAGTCGTCATTAGTGGAGCTGAGACTTGTTCCCCTTCTCAAGCAAGAATAGCAGAGAGTGACCCTGTCTTTCATGGGCTGAGGCTCTGGCTCACCCACTGAGACAGCCTGCTGTACCTGTCTCTCACCCAGAGGTCCAAACTCCAGAACAGAGCCCAGGAACCCTGCAGGCAGTCCTGGACTCCACCCCTCTCACATAGCATTCATTCATCCAGGTGCCAGGTACTGTGTGGTAGGTGCTGGGCACTGGCAGCTAACAAGACAGTCCAGAGAGCAAAGGTTATCCCTAAAATAGAGCTCCCTGCAGGTGGCAGGGAGGCACCAACCTGGAGGCTCCTCTCTCCAATCCCTTGAAGTGGGGAGGCCTGGGTGACAAACACCACCCAAGAAGGCATCCCTGGACAACTGCCCTTTTAGCCACAAGCTTTTGCATCCTGTCTGGAGACTGATGGAGAGAAGGGGGAGGGGAATGGGGACAGGAGGGAAACACCAGGCTGCCTAGGCCCTCATGGTGTGTTTATCTGGGGTGGACTTTTTTTTTTTAACCCAAAGGTTAAAGTGTTTCTATTTGAAACATCTATTTACATTCCAGAGTCCAAAAAAAAAAAAAAAAAAACACAGCCAAGCTCCAGGCCTATATCTGTCCCTGGTCGCGTCACAGACACAGCATCAGAGTTGCTCAGGGGGAACATTCTTACATTCTTAGCCCTCTCCCCGAGCCTCTGGGGTGACTCACACCTCCCTCCTGCCAGTATGGACTGAGCTGCAACTCAGAGGCCAGGCAGTGAGGGGAAGACAGGGATCTTAAAAGGGCCAGCTGGGTCTGTCCAGGGCAGGGAGGCCTAGAGGACCTTGCAAGGTTTTAGGGATCTAACTTTAAAGATGAGTGAACAAGCTGAGGAAACTTTGGGCCAACTGCTGGCTGCCACAGGTAGAAAGGAAGGTAGGGCCAGCGCAGGAGTGTAGACAGATGGCACACAGCAGTCCCCCCCCCGCCCCCGCCCCATTTCTTAGTGTTGCAGGAGACCACCTTGAGTCCCTGAGGCTGGGGCTGGGAGAAGTCAGGGAGGGACTTTAGCTGGAGCTTTAGAGGTTCGATTAGACTAGGGCCCTGAACCAGTCCTCTGTGTTTTTATCCTATCCCAGGGGCCTTGGTGGGTAGGTTCCCTGCAGGACTGGCACCCAGTGTTATGCCCCTCCCAGAGGTCCCTGCAGGGCTAGCTCCAGGATCATGCTTCCATCAAGAGGTCTGTGTGGACACTCCGTAGGACTCGTCTCCAGAGCTATGCCCTTTCGCTAGGACACTGCATGGGCATCCCTGTCCAGGCAGATGGCAAATCACATTCCAAGGATTTTTCAAAACTTCCCAACACATTCATCCTCCGACATGCCAGTTCCATTCCAACCTTATCCCTGGGCAGTTCTGTGCCAACTCACAGGTGCTCTCACCTAATCCAAACCTTGGGATTCACAACCACATATCCAGAGACAAGGACTCCCTACCCCCCCCCCCCACACACACACACTGTATCTCTCTGTCTCTCTCTCTCTTGCTCATGAGCGCCGAGCCACTGCCAGGAGGGGCCAACTGGGCATGGATCCAGCAGGCCCCTCCCTGGAGGAAGCATCTTGTGGTGCCGGCCTGGTGAGAAGGCTGTGCCAGAAGGGCCTGATGCTGCCAACAGGTCCCTGGGAGTGAAGGAAGGAGTGGCACAGCTCTGGGGAACCCCACCCCCAGCCAAGAGCCAAAAATGTTCCTGCTGAGAAGATGGCAGAATCAAGGGTCCTCAAGCGCACCTGACCCAAAGTAACACCTCTCCATTCCCAGGAGGTGGGAGTAAACCAAGACCTGGGAAGAGGAGCGATGTGGGGGAGCTAGAAGCTAAGGCAGCAAGCCACCCTAGTTGCCAGTCTCTTCCTAAGAGACTCTTCCACAAATGCAGCAGCCTCCTCCCCAAGCATCCAGTTCTCAGGAGACTTCTGACTGGGGATTTGCCAAAGTCTCTGCACCTGAACTTCCACCCCAAAAACCAAACCAGAGGAGTTGGAGTACTTTCATGCTTGTGGATACCACAGATAAGTCTTCTTTCCTTGCCCAAATTGGGGATGAGGCAGCCTGGAGACAGGTCATTGACCCACTTCTTCCCCTCTGACCACGGTGCCAACTAGGCCAGGATCCTAGAGCAAGCCTCAGCCCCCAGCAGCTGAGACGAACCCTGCCAGAGGCAAAAGGGATGAGAGGGATGCAGCAGAGTGCAGCTGGGAGGCACACTGGAAGTACAGTTCTGGGCAAGGAGGGCAGGGCATTGGCAAGGAGAGCATTCCTGGGAGCACAATCTCACAGATGCTCAACAGAGCTCTCAAGAAAGACCAAAGCAGGAGGACCTGGGCAGGACTTGGAGTGAGATGCTCAGCCCAGACACAAGGATGCCCAACAAGAGGGCAGGTGGGGACACAGAGGCACTTACCTGCCACAGGTATGCTGTGCAGAGGAGTCCGCGGCAGGATTTCCAAGGATGGTTCCCGGCCTGACATGCCATCTGCTGAGAAACAGGACTCTGTCTCATAGATGGTCTGCAGCATCTCCACCAGCCCCTGCGCCTTGGGCACCAGCAGCATGCCCGGCAGGGGCCGCCTGAGGCGGGAGCCAACCAGGGGAAGGTGGTTGGAATGGACTAGCTGTTCAGGGACTCCCTTAGGCCACTGCCACTGGGCCCCCCAAGGCGGGGAGGCGCCTCATCCGGCCTGGGCGCTCCTTACGATAGCAGCAGCTTGGAGGCCCTGGTTGTCGCCAGCCTGCTCTCCTTTACAGGAGCATGGACCACTGATCTGTCCTCAGGAGTGGGGTATGGCTGAGTGCTCAGGGACAGGAAGGGTAGCTCCGCAGGCAGGCGGGCTCTCTGTGTTCCCTCCCAGCCCAGGGTGACAGCTCTGGGCCCGGCTCCCTGCTCCTCCTTCCCGAATGAGCCGCCGGCAGCTGGCAGGAGACTGAAATAGCAGTTGGGGGAGGGCCCTGTCTATAAATAGGTGGAGCATGCTCAGGGAGCCGCGGCCGGCTGCCAGGAGCCCGGGCCTGGCGGAGGCCCCATGGGGGGAGGCGCGTTCCACCCCAGGAGGAAGCGCCAGGCGAGGGGGAGGGGGAGGAGGACAGGAGAGGGCCTGCACTCAGGGCCAAGGCCACAGAGCTGGGTGGCCATAAGCTGGGCTGGGGAAGGACGCAGGCTGGGGTACCCATGCATCTGGGAGCCACTCTGGCTACTGCTTATTGGCAAGCAAGGGAAAGACCAAGAAGCCAGGCTCAATCCTCTATCTTCTTTGCTATCTAGAGCAGGTAAAGGGTTGGGAAAAGGGTGACAGACATGGCCACCTGGCCTAAACTTCCTCCTTCCCTGGAGTCCTAACAACCCCCTGGGGGTCTGTTTAACTTCTGCCCTCCTGCAGAGCTAGGAGGTACCTTCTCCACCCCCTTACCAGCAGGGAGGCCCCTAAACAGCAATTAAGGGGCAGTTCCCTCCCACCCACCCTGGAGTGTCACTTCCAAAGGCTGCTCAGCTTCTTTACAGGAGGCAGGGATGCTATTTCTGCGCAAGCCTTGCCCCAGCCCAGGCAGGGGACTGGGCAGCACCTGCCCATCCTCGGCACAAGCAGCTCTTCCCTGGGAGTGTGCCAGGTGTATTGCTAAGAGCATAACACAGCACCTCATTCACTCTGCATGATGAGCTCAGGAGAGGGGTGCAGATGGGAAAACTGAGGCACAGAGCGATTAAAGTCACCTGCCCTAGGTCATACAGATGCTCACATGGTAGGGCTGAGAGGTCTGAGGCTCAAGTCTGAGATCTAACCACCACATCACACTGCCCTCAGTTGAGCAAGGGCAGGAAGTTGCCCCAGGGTTTCCATCAAAAGTACCACCACCCCAGCCCCCAAGTAGGAACAGAAGTGAGGTTGGAGCCTCTCCAGGAAGAGTCATTAGGCTGCCAGCATCCAGGCCTGGCAGAGCAGGTCCCACTCTTTAAGCCCTGCTGGGACATGGGGCCAGTGCACCATGATGAGGATTGGTTCCACTTGCCTGCCTTCCCCACCACTGGCCTGCTGCTTCTCCCCAGGTTGTGCCTCCCACTGGTACAGAGATCCCACATGGCCCCCTGACCTCACTGGAGCCTTTTAATAGCCTGGTTATTCCTGGGTTTATATCCCCCTCCCCCTTCCTGATGTCACAGTTGCTATTTTGGAGGCCCCTCCTGGTCCCTCCTTGCCCCCCCACCACTCCAGGCATGGAGCCAGGGACACCTGTCCTCTCTCTGGACTGGATGACCTCACCCTCCTGTAGGGAGCCTGAGAGAGAGGCTGGCCAACCAAGGACATGGTGGCTGTGACTCCTGGAGACCGGCTTTCCAGCCAGCTTCTGCCAGTCAGGGATAGCAGGAGGTCCTCCTCCCTCAGGTGAGGGAGCACACCAATAGGGGAGGTGGCAGAGGCAGGCTTTCCCAGGCCCTCGACAGGTGAGATGTACATACTGGTGAAGAGCACCCAGTGGTGGACCAGAAAACCAAACATGGGTCTGGAGTCACAGCGTCTCAGCCGGAAAAGGTAATGGAGCAAAGCCCTACCGAGAGCAGGTGCTGGGGGACATCTCAGGATAGGAACTTTACCACCCACTACCGAATCCTCATGCCGGCCAACTAGACCCTTTTAAGAAGAATAGAAGGGTGGGCCAAGGTCCCCATGAGTGGGGTGATGGGTAGCAGACAAAAGGGAGCCCAGAAAGCCGGGGGCAGCAGCCCCTCCCAACCCAGACTCCACCTACCCACGCTAAGAGCAACCGGAAGGGCTGGCTAGCCCTGTCCTGGCTTTCTCTGCCTGCCCCGGGCACAGGAGAGTATGGCAGGAGAGCCCTGCTCTGGAGAAGAGGAAGTCACCAGCTATAATGACTCAAAAGTGGGGCTCCCAGAACCCAAGGTAGTTAGACGCCTAAAGGAGGACTCCCTGAATAGGAAAGATAGGAACAAACCAGGACATGGGCACTCAGTGGCAGCCAGCTCCCAGCAACGTACAGCTTCCAAGAAGTAGGAAGTAAAGTGTCAGACTCAGCCAGACAATCTTCAATGCAATTCCCAGAATCCTCCAGGGGATAAGAAGGGAGGTCTGGGGGAAGGAGGACAAGTGTTCTTTTTCTTCTGAGATTCAGGTAGTGCAACAAGGTCTTCTTAATGTCTAACCTCAATCCTTCCTGCTCCAGCCCCCTGCCTTGTGATTCATTTCTCTTCTCCATCCCTGTCCATCCAGTGCTTGCACATACTATCCCACAAACCTCATGGAGCACACACGGAGGATGGAGTCTAAGAGCCCCATCCAGAGTCAGCACCATTCTCCCCCAGACAGTGGTGACTCCATCCCCTCCCTGTGGGGTTACATTCAGGTCTCCTCACCCTCTGAAGCTGGAGAAGAGGGAAAGTTCAATGCTGGCTCCCTAACCTCTTCCAGGCTCCCATTTTATGGGACCAAAAGGTTGGCAGGGGGTCCTGACTGATAGGAAGGGAAGTCTTGCTTTGTACACAGTCAAAAAGCCCAGGGTCGCCAGCACAGTGGCGCACACCTAAGATCCCAGCGGCTCAAGAGGCTAAGGCAGGAGGATCGCAAGTACAAGGCCTGCCTCAGCCACTTAGCAAGGCCCTAAGCAACTTAATGAGACCCTGTCTCAAAAGGGTGGGGGAAAAGGGGGTCTAGGGACTAAGCTAGTGGTAAAGTGCCCCTGGTTCAATCCCCAGTACAAAAAAAATAAATAAATAAATAAAAAGCCAAAGACTGGCTCAGGATCATCCTGAATTATGAGATGCCAGTGGCCCTGAGACCCTGGAGACATGGGGCCTGCCTATCTTCCAGTTCTTCCCTGCCCTTTGAGCCAGTCATGTTGAAACCTGTCAGCATGGCCTGGGAGCTGCTATGTGCCAGATCCATGCTATGTGCTAGCTGAGACCTCTCATGTGAAACCAACTCCAGGAAAAATATGGACATCTTCTTTGGCACCTTCCACTTCCCCTCACAGTTAACACTGCCTCCTCTGGTCATCCTATCCTAAGCCTTCAATCCCTCTGGAATGATGGAGCAGGGCAGAGGAAGGGTGAACAGGTCCCAATCTGGAGTGAGCACAGTGTGAAACGTAGGGAGAAGAGAGGCCAGGAGGCCACTTCCCAGACCCCTACCCTACACCAGCACTGACCCACTTTCTCTTCCTCAGGGCTGGCTGGCTGCCTCAGCCAGGGGCTCAGAGGCAGAGCCTGGGGCTGGGAGACAGGACGCCGTGGTTCCTGGCTCCACCCCATACCCATGCCCCAGTTTCTCTGGTCACCCAGAAAGGAGGGGGTAACTGCCTCCCCCTTCTGGGAAAGGGAAGGAGAGAAAGTGTGGAGGGTTCTGGGAGTTGCTGGGCAGACAGGTGTTGTCATGAAGCTTGTCTCCCTCCCACGCTGGGGATAAGGAACCTGGCCATCTCCTCCAGGCCCCGTCCCCATCCAGACTGGCTTGCATGTCAGGCCACACTCTTGCCCTCTTCTCTGAGCAATGGCACAGAGGAGAGGGTATGACTGGAGCAGGCCAGGCCCTGGGTTCCAGGGCTGCTCTTCCAACCTGGCTAGGCTGAGCCTGAGCTGTGGCAGATTCTGTCAGTCTTTCAACCCCATTGAGGAAAACGTGCAGACAGGATTAGTTCTAGAAAAATAAAAGAATGCCTCACTCTTGTGTCCCCTACTGCCTGAATGAAGACAGAGGCCAGGGAATGGCCTCCTCAGGGAAGCAGGCAGTCCCATCAATGGCCTTTGCCCAGACTCCCAAGACTGCCAAAGAGGTAGGTAGATAAGGTCACACACTGGCATGCAGCCCAGTCCAGAGGTAAGTGGATAAGTTCCCACTCCTGGGGGCTGGTGGGCCCCAGAAGCTCAGTGTCTATCTGCCACCCCTTACCAGGAACTCTACACTAACTTGCTTGCTGTGAGGGCAGGGATAGACCATCTCATAGTCTCTTGTTCCCCTATAGGCTGAGCTTACTAGTGCTCCTCAGCAAGGATCTGCCAAACCAAAAGTCCCTATGCTGAGAGACACTGGGAAGAACCAGAGGAACAGCAGAAAATGCCCTCCCCTTACCCAGCCCTGCTATTCTGTGCCCTAGGGAAAGAGGAGAGAGTGGGCAGGAATGACTGCTCAGGGGCTGGGGCACTCCTTCTGTGGGGACTAACCATTCCATCATTCCCACCTCCATGGCCCCAACCTTTTTCCTTCTTGGGGCTCTCTCCAAGGTGTCCATAGGGAAGTGGACACCTGCAGGCTCTGGCTACAATTTGTGGTTTCACTGTACTTCTGTAGAGTCCCGAGGCACATGGTTTTCAAGCTTCTGCCAGGCACTGGGCACCCACAGCCCTGGCCCAGATGCTAGCTGAGGTTGTGGGAATAGCAGATGCTAAACCCCTCGAAGAAGAAGTGTGTGGAGGCTGGCTGTCACCCTAGGAGCTGACCTCAGAACCACTGGGAAGGGCCTCAGGAGGACACCCCCAGGCAGAGACCCCAGTTTTGAAGCCTCCCAACAGTCCTGAAATGAGGTTCCCAATCTGGGGCTCCCTCCATCTCTCCCAGACACACAGAAGACAGCATCTCCCCCTACTGGGGGGAGCTGGAAAGCCAGCCAGAAGGCACTGCTAATGCCACAGGCCCCACTCAGCCCATCCTGGCTATGTCCCGGAGTTGGTAAGACACCTCCAGCTACCCCACGCTCCTACCAGCTCTGGCAGAAGTGGCTGCAAAGGGAACCTGAACCACCAGCATCTGGAAAGGCGACCCAATAACTTCATCTATCCTGGATGGATTATTCAACCTTTCACTGCCAGAGAATGAAGCCCTACAGCTAGGAAACATCCTTCACAAGCCATTACTAGATGCCTCTGAGCAGCCTCTGTGCTGTTGGCCAAAGGTTAGACCTCGGCTCCCATGTGAAGCGGGGAA
>JAJEJO010018494.1:0-11251 GCA_020662805.1 Glaucomys volans | reverse complement strand
AGAGCCTTCAGAGTGGGAGAAAATCTTTGCCACACACGCTTCAGATAAAGCACTAATCTCCAAAATCTACCAAGTACTCAAAAATCTTTACACCAAGAACACTAATAACCCAATCAATAAATGGGCCAAGGAAATGAACAGACACTTTACAGAGGAAGATCTACAAGCAATCAACAGATTTATGAAAAAATGTTCAACATCCCTGCCTGTCTTTAATTCTTGCTTCTCCTCTGCCAACCTTGAGCTCTGAGAATGGAGCCTGAGGTCTATGGATTGAGACCTCTGAAACTGTGAGCCCTCAAATAAACTTTTCTCCTTTACAGTCGTGCTGATCAGGTCTTTTAGTCACAGCCCCAGAAAAGCTGTCTAAACCCCTGGGCCCCTGGGTTGCTGGGATTGCAGTTGTGCACCACCACAACCAGCCAATTTCAAGTGAAAAATTCTGGGGCACTGATTGTACTCACAGTGTTGCACATTCCTCACCTCCACTCACTCCCAAAAGGTTTTCCTCCTCCCATTCAGAAACTCTGTACACATGAAGCAATGATTTCTACTTCTTCACAAATAATCTAATCACTAATCCATAATTTTCCTCATTTTGTTAGTTCCTTACCTCTATTTTTCATTAGTTCTTTGAGTATACTCAGTGAGCCTCCTCTCTGACTTCATCAAGAATACTTTCAGTTAATTTATTGGAAAATCAGTAGGAAAAATATATTGTGTTCCTTTGTAAAGGTCATATTTTTCCATTTCTTTTTGTGTCTTGTGATACTTTGCTGAAAACTGGGCTTTAGAATATTATAATGTGCAGTAACTCTGTAAATCACATTGTCTCCTATCCTTTGGTTTTGCTGTATTTTCTCCTTTAGGTTTTTGGCAGTTATAATAGTTCTTATTCCTAGTGATTTCTTCTAAGCTACTTTTACAGACTGTGTTCTTTATCATGTGAGATAAATGAAATCTCTGTTCCCTAGCTCGATTTTCCTGGTTTTGACAGACTTTCTTGAACACCAGAAGCTAAAACAAGAGGGGGTTGGGGAAGACACAAACAACCCATACACAAGGAAAAAAAACTTACCTTTGTCAATCTCTGCAGGTGGTCGTGGTGCAAGGGGACTCTTTCAACACTTAACAGTTTTGCACTGAGCCTAGGGATCAGCCAGATCTGAAAGTTTAGTACCTTCTCTGGTTTTACCTGAGACTGTGCATGGCTTTATAAATTTCATCCTATAATCTACTTTTTAATACATAAAGTTCTCAAAGAAAGTCTACCCCTGACCATCAAGGTCTTAAGAGGTCTATAGTATGTCTTGACCATATTCTTTTGCTCCAGGTATACATGGATTGTTTGCTTTCTAGTGTTTGTGAGCAATGCTGTAGCTTTTCAGGCCTGAATGAATTCCAGATTTGGTGACAGAGATTTTGTCACCTCCAGGTAGCCTTCTTACAGATTAGAACCAGCATACACAATAATTTTCTGCTCAGGTCAATTCTGTTTCCTCCAGAATCAGGGAACAAAGCCTCCCACTGGGAACTTGGGCTTCTGTCTTCCTGAATGCTGCCAAGTCCAGGGAGTGAGTGGCATAAGGAAAAATAAATTGACCATACAGCTTTCCTATAATCTTTGTCTTTTTCTTGGCTCTGCATTCCCTCATTGCTCCCAACCTTTCACTGCTTTCGAGAGTCCCTTCAAAGTCAATTCTTTTTGCTTCTTGATTTTCTGTGGGAGGACAGGAGCTTGGAGCTGCCTGCCTGCCAAGATGCTGATGCCATTTCTCTCTCACACGTTTGGATCGCAGTCCACTCTCCATCTTTAAGGAAGCCATTGATGTTTGAGAAAGCCATTAAAACTTCCTATAGAAAGAAGATTTATTAAAAATGTGTTTTATGATTGTAAAGAAACTTCAGAGGAATTTTTATATGTGAGGAGACATCAAGTAAATAAAAATAAACTGCAATGAAATGAAACCCCAGAGGAAGAGAGAGAGTGGTGAGCCCTCTGCTTTCTCTGAAGGGCAGAGCAAAACAAGCTGCAGAAGAAATTGAGATAACTCCCGGAATGGAATGGTAGCACTTCAGAAAAGGATGCAGAAAGCTCAGTGACAAAAGCCAGCCAGCCTGCATTGCTATTGTTGCTACCCTCAGTGCCAAGTCCTCAGCATATGCATCAGCTCCCAGGGGGTGCTGTCAGTGCTGGTGGTATAGAGCCAGACCAGACAAACTCTCATTCTTGAGTTGTATCAGACTATTCTGAAAGACAATGCGTCAGAATGTCTCAATCCTGAAGGCACATTAGTTTCATTTGTATCATATATTTTAAAATACTGAAATAAACATCATCCCTTTAAAATTAGAGCCTGTTAGTTCAAAAGTTCCAGTGGGTCCCAGATAAAACCGGAAATGTGCTCTAATCAAAAAAAAAAAAGATTTCTCATCCCCGTGGGAACCCTGGGCTTTAGATCCACAGGTAGGTCTCTCCACATGTAGATTCACAGATCTGGGCTCCTTTCTGTGTCCTCATGTGGGTACTCCACTGTCTATAATGCTGCCCAAGAGGACCTTCTGCAGTGGTGGGAAGAGTCTATAACCATGCTGTCCAATGTGGTAGCCACTCATCGCATGTGACACTGTAGAGCTTGAAAAATGGTGACATGACTGTGGAGCCACATTTTCGCTTTCATTTGAATCTAGATAGACACACGTAGCCAGAAAAGTACCATTTGAGATAGCATGGATCCAAGACCATTTAATCACTCTCATGGTCAATCCAGGTTTTAGTTCATCAAAGAGGCAGCAATGCTGCTTCTGCTCTGTTCTACTGGCTATGCTTGGCTCACCTAATTATGAAAGAGGCTGGAAAGCATATTTCCTGGTGTTGAGAAATAATTCCACCATAATTACTATGATAAGAGAGCAGAAGAGGGTTTGGTTTGCAACTATTAATTTCTCGTTGTTGTTACTGATTGTAGTTTCTGAAGGATGGACAGCTTTGCACTTTTGATTCTCTGTTAGCCATTAATATACGTAGAGAAAAGAAATAACTATTCTATAGATGCTATGTTATTCGAAAATTTCCTTTACTTATTTGACCTTGCTACATATTTTCACTTGTTCTCCAATTAAAAACTAGAGACTGCTACTATGACTACACATTGAGAAGGAAAAACACCCAAATCTTTGAGTTCTGAGAATATCTACATAAAGAAGATATGTTTTTGCTCTAAGTGATACAGGGTCATAAATGGGGGCTTAACATTATCTGATAATCATACTGTGGAAATGCTGTTGGTATATTTAAGATAAGTACAAAGGACTCGGGGTGGGTAGGGCTGGGAAGAAGACTTTTGGGTAGGATCCAGATTGATGAGAAGTTTGGTTAGGCAGAGAACTGGGAAAGACCTTTGAATTCCAATGGCTCTCAGCAGAGTGGTATGCCCGACATATAGTAGATGCTTAAATTTTTCTGTTGATAATTAGAGAAGGGACTGCAGAATCTCATACATAACGAGCTGTTTTAACAACCTGGCTGCTGAAACACACGTGATCCCTCATCACTCCCCTGGGTGAGGGGGGACTGTAACACTAGCAAAGCTCTATTTTGGAACCTCTGAATATTCCTTCAGCAGTTTCTAAATATGCCTTCCTCAGATCAGATGCTGAAAGTGTGTCACCTCTTATCAGAATGAGTTCCCTACTAGTAGAAGCAGAAAGTCACGCATTTGTCCCTGTGAACTGGCAAAGGAAAAATTAGACCTCCCAGCTTTTGTTATGTTGGGACTTTTTTTTTTTTTTCATCTTTTAAGTTTGCATTATCCAATCCTGGAAATGTAAAAGACTTTAAGCATCATCTTAAAAATTTATACACATATGCCAATAATATATGTAGGTAATGAAATTTCCACATATAGTATATGATCCATTTTTATTTACTTATTTATTGTTTTGAGCAGGGATTAAACCCAAGGGTGTTTAATCACTGAGCCACATCCCCAGTCCTTTTCTAAATTTTTTTATTTCGAGACAGGGTCTTGCTAAGTTGCTGAGTGCCTTGCTCAGTTGCTGAGACTGGCTTTGAACTAGTGACACCCTGCCTCAGCCTCAAGAGCAGCTGGGATTGCAGGCATGCGTCACCATACCCAACTAATATACATTTATAATTTTTAATAAGACATGCCTGTATTTCAGCCTTTGGCTATAAATAATGTTTATTTCTTCTTAAGTTTCATTTAAAGTTGAAATTATTATTTGGCTTTATCATTGAAAGCACCTTAATACTATCTTACATTCCATCAAGGTTAATCTGAGAGTGGTGATAATTTCTTTTCCAGTAGACTCACGAGTAGCTTGGATGTTGGTGTTATTTTCATTTTTGTCCCTCTGAAGATCATTGACTCAAATCAGACAGCTCATCACTGACTCTATCACTTACTAATTCCAGGATATTGGACAATTTCCTTAGATATTTTGTGCATCTATTTACTATGAAATAGAGATTCCTGTTTTAGGGTTTTTGTGGGGTTTAATGCAATTAATGAATACATAATATTTAATACAGTCCCTGGCCCCTAAAAAGCACATGATGAAACTTAGCCATTGTTTTATTACTACTACCTTACTTTTCTAATTTCTTTTCAACATAATCTAGAGATCTGGGCTATTCAGTAAGGGTAGAATATCACAGTTCATTATGCCTACTCTGTAGTACTCTTTGTTTTCAGTGACTCAAGCCAGTTCATAAAAGCTCACTTATAAGCTTATGAATCAGTTTCATTAAAGGGATGTGATGGTTAACTTTGCATAAGCACAGTGTGCTGATTGTGTCACTGAAGGTCACTGATTGATTTTCTGTCACCTGTGGCAGACCACAGTGCCTACTTGTTTGGTTGTGCACCGGTCTGGATAGTCTGCAAAGAATTTTCTTGGATGTGGTAATGCTAAACCAGTAGATTTGGGTTAAACAGATTGCCCTCCATGGTGTGGGTAGATCTCATCCATTCACTTGAAGACTTAAAGATTGGGGTTTCCCAGAGAAGAACTAATTCTAGCTCTAGACTGGAAGCCTGCCTGGGTGTCCTGTTCTGTGGATTTCAGACTCCATGTTGCAATATCAACTCCTGATTACATTTTCAACTGATTCTACCAATTTCAGACTTTCCAGGCCCCTACATCACATGAGCATGTTTCTTAAAATTGATACATAGATAGACAGATATAGACAGAAAGACAGATAGACAACAGACAGATTATAGATATTTCATGTATTTTCTTTTTCTGGAAAACCCCAACTAATACAGATTTGGACCCTGAGAGCTATTCTAGAGAAACAGTATCATAATGATAAATTCTTTTGATTGTTTCAGGGTGTCCTGGAATTGATATCATAATGTGATTAGATTTAAAGACACTAATGACTATTTTAGCAACAACAACATAAAAGGCATTGATATTCCATGATGTGGTAATATACACAAACTATCATTACTGGACAATCCTATTCAAATACTTACAAGAGGCAGGGTTCTTGGCGACAATGTGTTTCGTAGCCTAGAACATTTCTATTAAAATAATAAGTATATCAAGATTAATAGTCATCCCTAATGTCTTTGGAAAAGTTGGAGAAAGTGAATGTTAAGTTTGGAATACAATTTCCAGACCAAGAGTAGAATATATAACTTATGAGTTTCTATGTTTGCTCTGAAATAATTTTTTTTATTTATGTAGCACCAGAGAAGAGAGTGCTGAAAATGAAATACAGGGTCTCATTTGCAAGTGGTTGACATATAACACTAATTGAATTCCCAGCTTTGTAGAGTGTCTGCTATAAAGTCGAGGCATTGACTGGGGAAGGATGAGATCCTGAAATTTGAAATGGGGATATGTTTTACTCACATCTACATCACTATGACAAATATACACAATGAGAGCAACTTAGGGAAAGAAAAAAGATGTTTTGTTTCATGGTTTCAGAAGTTCAGTCCATGGTCAGCCAACTCCATTGCTCTAAGATGGGGAAGAACATCATGGCAGAAGGGCATGTCAGAGGAAAGCATCTCAGAAAGCACGGAAAACTTGAGTGCAAGGAGCCCAAAAGAACATAGTCCCCAAGGCCTTGCCTCCAGGGACCCACTTCCTCCAGCCAGGCCCTAACCACCTATAGTAACCACCCACTAATCTATTCAAAGTATTGATCTATTAAATGGGTTAATCCACTGATTAGGCTACAGCTCTCATAACCTACTAAGTTCATTTCTTAACTTTACTGCATTGTTTCACATGTGAACTTTGGGCGGCACCTTATATCCAAACCATAACAGGACATATGGGAAGATATTGATAAAACTGAAGTTATGGGGTCCTCAAAGTATGCTGAGTTTTTGTTTTTGTTTTTTGTTCTTTCTAGTAGCAGTAGCACTTGTGCTTCTCTAGGGAGTTCAACCCACTTTACCTGAAGAACCTACAGTGGCCTCCCTGAGGTAGCTTCCCTTCAAGGCAATGCCAATTCTTCTCAGAACCCAATTAGGCCCATCCCTGTTTGCTTCCAGACCTACAACGAGGCTCATATCCCTGTAGGTACAAAGTGCTACACCCTAGAAGAACAATGTTATTTTTCCAACTGGTACAGACATTTCAGGACTATTATAAGAATGGATAAAAGAGTGTGGGATAATGGTTGAAGGAATGTAAAATTGAACCAGGCCAAATTTTTTGATATGGCACACTACATAGAGATTCTAGATTTAAAGTCAAGGGGTTAAAAAGGGTTCTAGAAATTTGTTGTTTGTTTTGTTGAAACATGGACCAAAAGGAGGCCAACACCAAGTGAATTGAAATGTCAGACTTGCCTTAGTATGCTGCAGAGGAAGGAATTCAAAGCCTCAGGATGGTTGTAATGTTGGAGTTATTGTGAAAACCTGCTCACCCCAGTCTGGGACAGCTCAGAGGGCACAGCTCTCCCAGGACTATGAGAAATGCACAGCATTGGTAAAGAGCTCCATAGTTACTCTTCTCTGATCCCTTCGGGTCTGTTTTTCATGGAATCCTTAATAATACAAACTAAAATTTTAAACTCTAATGACAATCAACTCAGAGGCAAATGATCTGCAGACAAAGATGCAGGTTTGGGCAGGGGTTGTAACAAGGTGGCAAAGCACTTGTCTAGTATGTGAGAAACCCTAGATTCAACCCCCAGCACTACAAAAATCAAACAACGAACAAACAACACATGTAAAAGAAAGATGTGGGATTGTGTTCCAGCTTTGCCACTAACTGTTTGACTATGATTCCTCCTCAATAAGGATGTGTGTTTTCATCTGCATATTGAGAATGAAAATACCTGAGTGCCATCACTATATGGGTCAAGTGAAAAAGACATGCTAAGCAACCTAGGAAATGCTCTTAAATGGGTGAAATTAAGTTCAGAAAAACCATCTGTTTCCCCTTCCTGGAACACTGGTATCTATCCTCTTTTTTTTTCATTTGTTATATTTAGATGTACATGACAGTAGAGTTTACCTTGCATATTATACACACATGAAGTATAACTTCCCATTCTTGTGGTTGTACATGATGTGGAGTTACACTGGTCATATATTCATATATGAACATAGAAAAGTGATGTCCAAGTCATTCTACTGTCTTTCCTATTCCCATCCCTTCTCCCTTCCCTTCATTCACCTTTAAATAATCCAGTGAACTTCTATTCTTCCCCTACCCATCCTCCCTTGTTGTAGGTGAGCATCCATATATCAGAGAAACATTCGGCTTTGGTGTGTTGGGACTGGCTTATTTCATTTGGAATGATAGTCTCCAGTTCCATCCACTTTCCAGCGAATACCATTATTTCATTCTTCTTTATGGCTGAATAATAGTCCATTGTGTTTATGTACCTCATTTTCTTTATTCATTCATCTGTCGAAGGGGACCTAGATTGGTTCCATAGCTTAGCTATTGTGAATAAAGCTGGTATAAACACTGTGGCATGTGGATTTTAAGTCTTTTGAGTATAAACTGAGGAGTGGGATAGCTGGTCAAATGGTGGTTCCATTCCAAATTTTCTAAAGAATTTCCACACTGTTTTCGATAGTGGTTACACCAATTTGCAGTCCCACCCCAGAAATGTATGCGTAAACCTTTTCCTCACATCCTTGCAAACATTTATTGTTGCTTTATTCTTAATGACTGCTATTCTGACTGGAATGAGATGGAATATCAGTGTGGTTTTAATTAGCATTTCTCTAATTGCTAGAGACGTTGAATATTTTTTCATATATTTTTGCCTTTTTGTATTTCTTCTTCCCTGATGTGTCTATTCAGTTCCTTTGCCCATTTTTTGATTGGGTTATTTGTTTTTTGGTGTTAAATTTTTTAAGTTCTTTACATATCTGTGATTAATGCTCTATCTGAGGTGCAGGTGGTAAAGATCTTCTCCCATTCTGTAGGCTCTCTCTTTACTTTCTTGATTGTTTCCTTATCTGTGAAGAAGCTTTTCAGTTTGATACCATCCATTCATTCATTGATCCTTGATTTTACTTATTGCCCTGCAGGAGTCGTATTGAGGAAATCAGTTCCTAAGCCAACAGGATGGAGAGTTGGGCCTACTTTTTCTTCCAGTAGCTACAGGGTCTCTGGTCTCTTCTCTTCTCATGATGTTCTGGGATGATTTCAATTGTTTTTGAGACTCCACATGGACTCATAATCCAACAATTACATGTTGGAAGATTGTTTAAATAAAAAGTCATGGCCTTTGTCGGCATTAACAATATAAAATATAAATATAAAAGTCACACTAAAATGAAAATAATTTTAATATGGTTTATTTAGCCCATATATCCTAAATATTTTCATTTCAAAGGTAATAATATTTAAAATATACAATGGGATGTTTTATGTCCCTTTTTCTTTTACAATGTCTTCAGAGCCCATTTTATACTCTAGTTTATGGCCAACCTCAATTTGTACTAGCCACATATCAAATGCTTGGTCACATGTGGCTAAACCCTGCTGTTCTGGGTGGTGTAGGTCTAGGCTATTCCATGAAGCAAACTCCATAGCACCTGACTTTGCACACCTCCTGTCATTCATGAAGAATAAGGCATACTTTCCAAAATTTCATGTAAACTTGCTATTTTTTTTCTGCCAGGAGGGACAGGAAGGGGACTAGGGGAAATCATATTCAAATTATTGCTTTTTATTACTTCTGAGACAGAAGGGAAAAGAGATACACTTTACTCTTTTTCTTTGTACCCCTAAATTACATATTGAACTTATCAAACCTCTACATCACTCTGCCTAAATAATTGTGTCACTCCTTTTTAAAAATGCTGCAATTACTATGAAATAGTCAATTAAACTGTAATTTGATTTTAGATTTAACATGCAGCCTACAGTATGATTCTTGTATAATGGCCCCCTTTTCTGGTCATATGCTTTCATTTACAAAGAACAGCTATGCAATATCTGTGCCATCACACGTAAGTGACTGTAATCACTGTTGATGGGGGTGCTGAAGTTCATCAAATGGAAAAGTAATTTCTGCATGTCCCATTTTAGCACTGAGCTGATGCTGAAAAGTGAAGTAATTGTACGACAATTCACAGACCATCAATTATAAGAACTCCCCCCTAGACCTTGATAACCGATCTAGGTCGCTGAAGTGTCCTCACTCTGTTAGTGAGCTTTCTTAAAGAGACCAAATTCATATTCAAGGGAAATCAAAGTACAGCGCTTCTTTAGTCTTATTTACATGGGTAATCTGTGACTCAGGTGGCCCAAGCAGTAAAAATAGTGCTAAGACTTAGCTAGACAGAAAAACAACCATTTTCTAATTCACTGCTCTGTCTGACAAATGATTCAATAAATGTTTGCTATGTATAAGCCTGCATCCTATAAAGGGAAAGAAGAAGTTAAGAGAACTATGACATAATGTCATCATTTATGAAACTTGAAATTACATAAGGGAGAAAGTTATTTGATACAACTGATTACAGTGTCAATCAATAAGAATCAATAAGACATCTATCAATAAGAACTAGTTATTCAGAGGAAGGATAAATCACTACTTGCTGAAGTCATCAAAGGAGGCTTCAAGGAAGAGGCACCATGTGCATGGGTTATTTAAATGGGAAAAATTAGAAAGTGAAAATTTCACTTTGATTTGACCTCAGGGTTTTCCTGGAAGAGTAGGTTAGTAAAAGAATGAAAAGATAGGATGGGTTAGTCAAATACCAGGCTAAGAGGTTTGAGCCTCACTTTGCAGCCTCACTTGGGCTCTAAGGGGGCAGCTTGCTTCAGAGGGTTGGGTTTTTGTCACTGTTAGGCAGGCTGTTAGGCTTCTAGTTCCCCAAGGCCGCCCAGCCTGCCAGCTGACCTTGGCTCATTTTCAATTTCTATTTCCTAGGAGGCCCACCCAGCCTGGCACTAGCCTTAAAACTTTCACTTTCTCATGTTATTTACAGCTACCCCTGATCAATCCTTAATGCACACACAAAATTCTAACAAATAAGCTCAAAGTTACTAGCTTCCCTTAGGAGTAGCCAATCCAATTCCGACAAGCACCCTCATAGGTGTACTTAAGCCAGCTACCCTGAGCCCTGCCTGCTGCTGCTACCAGACTCTTCTCCTGCTAGTGGCAGTGACTGCTTTTAATAGACTTCTTGGTTGAGTTGTGGTCCTGGTGTGGTCATTCGCCTTTCAGTCACAGTCACAAGAGTGATTTGGGAAAATTTCATCCAGCAGAGGTATCCATAAAGAACAGGACTATTGGCAGCAAGATTAGTAAGAGTTTACTACAGAGGACTAAGAATAAAGACTTAGGGACTTGAACTTGGTAACAGTCAGAAGAAAACATGTTAAAACAGCAGTGAGGGAGGCAGGGAGTGTTTGTGGATGAGCACCGAGGACAGGGCCACAACGGTGACTGAGGCTTCAGGCTGGGTGACTGATGCCACTGGAAAAAGCAGTTTTCACAGCATTCAACTCCAGTGCAACCAGTCATGGGCAGAGTCTCTAACTTTCAATGATTCTATTTATGATTATTTTTTAAAAGTAAAACGCTGTGTTTTTGATCAGTGTCCCCCCAGGCCCACAATAGTACAGGGTTGGTCCCCCACCTGTGACACTGTTGGGAGGCTATGGAACCTTTAGAAGGTGGGGCCTAGTGGGAAATTTTCAGGTCATTAAGTGTTATTTGAACTACAGCACCTTTCATTTGGTCTCTTTCATTCCTGGTCATGAAGTGAAAAGGCTTCTTCTG
>JAJEJO010018452.1:0-14217 GCA_020662805.1 Glaucomys volans | reverse complement strand
CCAGACTCCTCAGACCCTTCCTCACACATGGGGAGCCCACGTGGTCACAGTGGCAGCCCAGACCACCACAGTTCAGTCCTTGTGGAGTGGACCTGATGCCCGTGTTCAAAGAAAAAGCTGTTGGGTTAGGTAGGAAAGAAGGAGTTTAGGGTGGGGAAATGGCAGTTTCTGATTCCATTAGTTTGCTATTGTTTCTAGTTAGTTTCCTCATGAAGTCCCGTTGATTCCTGTAGGTATTCTGAATGTTTGGTTGTTGTTTGTTTAGGCTTTATTTTTGGTACTGCGGATTGAAACCAGTGGTTTACCAGTGAGTACCAGTCCGAGCCCTTCTTACAATTTTTTAATTTTGTGACATGAACTCACTAATTTGCTGAGGCTGGCCTTGAACTCGTGATCCCTCTGCCTCAGGCTCCCAAATAATTAGGGGAATTTAGATATGCACCACCGTGCCCACTCTTGAATGGATTTGAATGTTTTTCTTTTTCTTTTTTTAGATATATTGAGTACTAAGTGCGATTCACTACTGAAACAAACAAAAAAAAATGCAAAAACGTTATTTGTTTTTAGAACTTAATAGGCTCTTATGTAAGTTTTTGAGGAAAATATGTTTTCCAAGGACATATTTGAAAAAAGAAAATTATGAAAGAGAAGCTTCATAAGATGCTGGAACATTATATAGCTATTCTAACAGATACAATGTTGAATAAATATGTAAGTACCTCTGAGGGCCATAATTAGAATCCCAAACAGTAGAGATATATTTAAAAATAAATGGAGTATGTCATGTCAGTAGAATATACTCCAAACTCTTTAACGAAAATGAATCCCATCCCTGGTGAATAAAAATTGAGATAAACATGGAAAGTAGGAAATTTTTGAAAACATAGTATTATTCCTACTATCTTCTTAATAGTAAATGTGATTGAAGGTAAAAAGTCTTTCCAAAGCCTTTTAATGCCTTGTTGGTCAGGGTCGATAGTGTTATAACTGCCTTGGTAAAACAATTTCGTAAAATTTAAATACCTAATTGCCACATGATCCAGTAAGTGCACTCCTTTGAATCCATCCAAGAGAAATCAAAACAGGTCCTCATAAAGACAGGTGTGCCAGTGAGGGCAGCATTAGACATAATACCCCCAAATGAGAAAAAATCCAAATACCTGACAACTAGTAAATGAAGAGGCACAATGTGATATCCTTCAACAATCATATAGCACAATTGAATAAAAAGGAACACAAGTATTATTATTTTATCATTATTGCAGTACCAGGGGTTGAATCTAGGGGCACTTTTCCTCTGAGCTACATCCCCACTCCTTTTTATTTTTTATTTTGAGACAGGGTCGTGCCAGGTTGTTGAGGGTTTCCTTAACTGGCCCTGAAACTGCAACTTTCCTGCCTCAGCCTCCACAGTAGCTGGGATTAGGGGCATGTGTCACCATGTACAGGTACAGTGGTTTGTTTCAAATTAAGGAATTTGAAGATATTAAGAGAATGTTTTTACTCATATGCTGTAAGATGACATTTGAATCTGATGCATGGAAATATGAACATGAATTGGCATGCATACTATGAGAGTGTACATAGTCCAGTACTTCCACCCTAGGACTGTATAATCCAGATAAATTCTCACCTACATGGCCCAAATGGCAGATAAATATGCAGGAGAAAAGAACAGAAACACTCTCTGCTTCTGTGTGATGACTTGCCTCCAAATCAGTGGTTTAAGGTTAGAGCCATGAAATGATTTCCCACAGCTCTAGGAACTGATGGAGCTCAGCTGGGGCAGCACTGGGTGTCCCATGATGTTGCAGTCAGAGAGCACCTGGAGCTCAGGTCTTCAAGAGGCTCATCCTGGACATGGGACCCTGTCTCTGCATTGTTTCCAGGGCCTCTAGGGACTTATGTGGCCCTATCTTTAATGAAGACAGGCTTCTAAGGGGTGGGTGGTCTCACACCCCAGGAATAGCAAGGCTTCTCTAGACCTCACCCCAGAAATTATGGGCAGTCAGTACTACCAGACTCTATTTGTCAGCTAGGGCCAGCCCAAATTTAAGGAGAAAGGTCATACAGTCTGCCTCTTTGAGATGAATGTCAGATTATTTGAATTCTTCTTTAATCAAATCCATGTAATTTTTCAAAACTGACTAGTGAATATGTGAATTAGAGGAAGGGTGCACTTGCCAGCAGTTCCCAGCACCAAACTCACAGAGTGGGAAGGCTGCTCCTCAGCCAGGAGGGTCACAAAGGGAGCTACTGAAACCTAATGCTGGACCTTAAAAGCAACTACAGGGACACAGAAACTCAGAGACTTTGAAGGGAATATCAGAAAAAATATTTAGGAGACATGCCAGCTTGACTGGCAGCAGCAATGGCAGGACACTGGCGCGGGGAAGGAGGGAGCGCAGGTGGAGTTAAATAAAAACAGTGTTTCTGGGTTGGTGTTTCCTGTGGATTAGAGAGACAGGCTGACTTTTTTTCTTAATATTCCAATTCATTTAAATTTTTTTAAATTGTAATGGTTTTATTTTTTATTAACCTTTTAAATATTTTTACATTTATTTTTTTTAAATCATTTTTACAAACTGCATTTTGATTCATTGCACACACATGGGGTACAACTTTTCATTTCTATGGCTGTGCACAATGTAGATTCATACCATTCCTGTGATAATACAATCACACAGGGTAATACTGTCTCAATCTATCTTTCCTTTCCCTACCCCTTCCACCCAATTTTCCTCTTATACCATCCAAACTTCCTCCATTCTTCTCTTCCTTCCCCCCACCACTACTCCCCACTCCTCCCAGTTATGTATCATCATTCACGTATCCAAGAAAACAGCAGGCCTTTGGTCATTTGGGCTTGGCTTATTTCACTTAGCATGATATTCTTCAGCTCCATCCATTTACCAGCAAATGCCATAGTTTTATTCTTCTTTATAGCTAATATTCCATTGTGTATATATATCACAGTTTCCTTATCCATTCATCTATTGAAGGACATCTAGGTTGGTTCCGCAATCTAGCTATTGTGAATTAAGCAGCTATGAACATTGATGTGGCTGCATCACTGTAGCATGCTGATTTTAAGTCCTATGTGTATGAACTGAGGAATGGGATAGCTGGATCAAAAGGTGGGTCCATTCCAAGTTATTGAGGAATCTCCACGCTGCTTTCCAGAGCGACTGCACCAATTTGCAACTCCACCAGCAATGTATGAGTGTGCCTTTTTCCCCACACCCATGCCAACACTTATTATTCCTTGTGTTCTTGATAATAGTCATTCTAATTGGGGTGAGATGAAATCTTAGGGAGGCTGATTTTAATGAACACAAAGTCAGTGGAGAGTGTGGTTCCATGAAACCAACCAAAACTTTTGTGGACCCTGGGACACAGAGTTCTGTGGGACTTGGATCCCTGACCCAGAAAATGACCTCAGCTGCAGCCTGGGAGCTGTCTATCAATGCTGTGTGGCCTCAGGCAGAGACAAATCAGGAGCACAGAAAGGAAGAATCCAGCAGTTGCACTGTACTCCCTGCAGTGAGCCTGTCCAGAGCGACTGAAATAGTCACACAAATAATAATCCCTGGTTCATATAAGCTCTGGGCACCAAGGGGAGAAAGTTCCCTGTGTCACTGATGCCCCATAAGAACACCTGGGAAGAGGTCTATAGTGTCCACTCAGGAGTGTTTGCACTCCAGGGTGGATTCCCAGGAATTCACACTCATAGCAGTGAATTTGAAACCTGTGGAGGATTAGTCTTTATGCCCTAAATGTGAATTTTATCAGAGGTTCCAGAGATCCACATGTCCAGCAGAGACCAGCATCTCCCCATCAATCGGAGATGTGGATCAAATCTGAAGTACCCATGGCCAAAGTTCCCAAATTCACCCAAGATTAAACCCTAATTATTGGAATTCACAGTTTGGACCCCCTGCATCACCCTCCTCAGGATCACAGAACTCATCAGCACTCTCCAGTCTATCCGCCTTATGCTAGGGGACTGGAAGCTGAGACCTTCTGTACCCTGCTGGCAGTTGGGTGAGGAACACAAAGACGTTGGAGTTAACAAGCCTGGACCCAGTGGTTACAGAGCCAAAATAAATATAAAGAATGAAAATCCAGGGCTGGGGTTGTGGTTCAGTGGTAGAGTGCTTGCCTGGCATGTATAAGGATCTGTGTTCCATCCTCAGCACCACTTAAATAAATAAAATACAGGTATTGTGTCCATCCACAACTAAAAAAAATATTAAGAAAAGGAATGAAAATCCACCCCTGCCAAGAGTTTTGACCACCCCCTGGAAACAAGTCCTTTGTTTCTAGTCAAGATTTGTTTCTCTTGTTCCTCCTTTTTTCTCCATATTCCCATTTTTAAAACTTTTTATTGTTTTTTTTTTAATTTTAACATTTAATAAATGTCAAATACCACTTCATTATAGTGTATTTTTTTTACTTTTTTTCTGTTAAACATGATTATGTGTGTGTGTGTATGTGGTGTGTTCTCACTACACTCTTTGAAGTATATATATATATTTATATATGCACATAATTTTATGCTCATTTAATAACTTTCTTTTGCACATGCTTATTATTTAGACTCTATTTAACTAGATTGGGTATAATTGTATGAGGGTTCAAGTGGATTAGATCTTACATTTATGGGTTTGTTCATACTTTGGTTCTTGTCCCTTGTCTCCCCTCTTCACACTCTCTAGCCAAATTTTGCTGTTGTCTCTTGCTCCCTTTCTTTTTTTTTACTCACTACCCTCAGCTAAAGTTTATTCCTTCTTCTTTACAGTCAATATCAGCTACCTACATCCTGCCTCTTCTCTGATCACTTTTACCAATATTTCAAACTTTGGCTTTCCTACCCTATTTTCTCTTACTTAAGAAACTCTAATCTCACTGAATCATAGAATTATATAGTTCATGTAATTCCTTCCTCATTCATGTTGTTGTAATTATTAATACAGAGCATGATGTAGCAGGCACCTGCTGTTGGATCCCTGATCTGCTTCACAGGTTTTATTGTTTGTACTGATGTGAAATGCTGACCCCACCATTCCTATAGAAGTGGCAATCAGTGTGACAGATGTCAAAGCAGGCACCAGACATGTATCTTAATGCAGTGCATCTGTTGCTGACACTCGGGTTGTTCCTGCCTCCTCCTCTCTCCATCTAAGAGGTACTGGGAAGTGACAGCGGCTCATCAAGTCCACAGAGGAGAGGACCTGCTGCCTAGAAATAGAACTCAGCCAAGCCACAGGGAATCCCATCCCACAGATGATCCAACCCCACCTGAGCCTTACCTTCACTTCACCTTTAGAGTTGGGGAAAGAAAATCCCCAAACCAATGAGCAGATCCCAAGGAGAAAAACCAGAGGGAAACCTCAGGTGCCACCCCTGAATATCAACTCATATATCAAAAACAGAGTGTAGTCCAAGAACCAGAAATCACCACACATGAAAGGACACATGTACAAAAGAGAAAGAGGACCCCATCTCATGCACAAGTCCAAGACCTCTGAAAACATGAGGAAACAGGCAAACAAATCTCCACCAAAGTTCACAAACCCTAACAAAGGATTTCATGGATGTGGAAATGGATGGAATTCCAGAGAAAAATTGGAGAAAACGATTATTAAAATATTGGATGAACTAAAAGAAGATCTAAGGAATGCATGAAGACAGCAAATAGAGATGGAAGACCATTTCAATAAAGAAATAGGAACATCGAAAAGAAACCAATCAGAACTCCTGGAAATGAAAGACAGTATAAATCAAATTACAAAATCACTTGAAAGAAAAAACAACAAATTAGATTGCACAAAAAAGGGGATTTTATTCCTTGAGCACAAAACTTCTGGCCTTGAAGCCTTGGTACATCAACTTGAGTACAGAGTTTGAAATAAAGGAAAAAAATGACAGAGCATGATCAGAATTTGTAACGACTCTGGGAAAACTTCAAGAGACCATACCTGAGAATCAAATGGAGAGAATACACAGAGATGCACGATAATGGCATTAGGAACATTTTCAATGCCATAGTAACAGAAAACTCCCCAATATCAGAAGTAAGGTAGCCACATACAGAAGGCATGTAGGATCCTAAATAGACCAAACCAGAGAAGAAGCTCCTCACAACGAGCCTTCATCCAAATGCCAAACAGAAAATTTAAGAAAAGAATGTCAAAAGCTGGAAGAAACATCTCGTCACATTTAGAGGCAAATCAATAAGGCTCATGTCGGACTTCTCAACTCTGACCCCAAAATGCAGAAGAGACTCCAATGAGATATTCCAAGCTCTGAAAGAAAACAACTGAGAGGCAAGATCGCCATACCCAGGAAAAGAGCTTTCACATTACAGCTGGGAGAAAAAGACTTTCTATGAGAAGGATAAGCTAAAAGAATTCATGACGACCAGGTTGCGCTACAAAGAATACGCAAAGACAAACTGCACACAGAGGAAACAAATAGTAACCCCAAAGCTCCCAAACACAGGAAGATCAATACAAGTGTCTAAATATATGTCTTTTATTATTACTAAATAGAAACTTCATAAATTAGAAATATCTGATTATTACTAATTAGATATAAATATGGAAGTGGCTAATTCTTATAAATTATTATTATTACATGTCTAATACATCACTAAATGGGAATCAAAACAGAACAAAATACAGCAAAAAATCAAAATGGCAGGAAGCCACAAACACTTTCCATACTAACACTGACTGTAAATGATCTCAACAACCTGATGAAAGGATATATATGAGCAGAATGGATCAAAAAATGATAGAACATATCACAATATCTGGGACAGTACAAAAGAGTTCTAAGAGGAAAATTTATAGAACTGAGTTCCTACATTTTACAAAAATAGATATTAGATAAATAAGCTTCATCTCAAGGCCCTAGAAAAGGAAGAACAAACAGATTCCAAATTCAGTAGAATACAAGAAATAATTAAGATTAGAGCTGAAACTTAGAATAAAGGAACAATACACAGGATCATGCTACAAAGAGTTTGTTCTTTGAAAAGAGAAAGATTGGTAAACCCTTTTCAAAACTAATAAAATGAAAGAGAGAGGAGACCCAAGTAAATAAAATTGGAGTTGAAAAAGAAGATCTCATCACAGACAGTTATGCAGAAAATCCAGAAAATTATTAGAAACATTGTGAAAATCTATACTCCAAAAAACTGGAAGATCTTGGGGACATTGACAAATTTCTAGACACGTATGACCAGGAAGATGTAAAAAACTTAGATCAAAACCAAGACAGACATCATTGCCCTGTGTACATGTATGAATGCACAGATGTGTGACCCTACTTTGTGTACAACCAGAGAAACAATAGCTGTACTCCATTTGTGTTCAATGAATCAATAAGCAAATAAAAAAAAAACAAGTAAAGAAATTGAAACAGCAATTGAAAGCCTTCCCACCAGGCTTCTGGTCCTTCCCAGGACCAGATGAACTCTCAGCTGAGTTCTACAAGACCTTGAAAAGAGAACTAATATGTCTTTCTCAACTTATTACATAAAATTAAATGAGAAGGAATGAAGCCAGTGTAACTCTGTTACCAAAACCAGATAAGGACACATCAAGAAAAGAAAACTACAGGCCAATATCCCTGATAAACATAGATGCAAAGATCCTTTATAAAATATTAGCAAATTGCATTCAGAAATACATCAAGAAGATAATACATTATGATCAAGTGGATTTCATCCCAGGGATGCAAGCTTGGTTCAGCATACACAGGTCAACAAACGTAATTCACCACTTAAACAGAATTAGGGACAAGAGTCTCATGACCATCTCAATAGATGCAGATAAGACCTTTGATAAATCCCTCACTCATTCCTATTAAAAATGCTGATGAAGCTAGGGACAGAAGGAAATTACCTCAATATCATGAAGGCTACTTATGACAAACCCAAAGCCAACATCACTTTGAGTAGGAAAAACCAGAAAACATTTTATCAAAATCAGGAACAAGGCAATGATGTCCACTCTCACCATTCCTATTCAATGTAGAAGTCTCAAGACTCTCGCCAGAGCAATTTGCAAAGAGAAGGAAATTAAAGGGACATAAATAGGAAAAGAAGAAGTCAAACTAAATCTGTTTGCTGATGTCATGATTCTATATCTAGAAGACCCAAAAAACTCCACCAGAAGACTTCTTTAGTTGATAAATGAGTTCAGTGAAGTAGCAGGATATGAGATCAATACCCATAAATCTATAGGTTTCCTATACTTCAATAGAGATTCTGTTGGGGAAGACATCACCAAAACCAACCCATTAACAATAAACTCAAAAACAAATTTTGGAATTAATCTAACCAGGGAGGTGAAAGACCTCTACAAGGACTATCATAGAACACTGAAAAAGATTGAAGAAGACCTTAGAAGATATAAAAAAGCCTGTTCTTGGAGAGGCTGAATTAACATTGTCATAGTGGCTATAATACAAATAGTACTACCCAGATTCAATGCAATCTCCATCAAAGTACCAATGACATTCTTCTCAGAATTAGGAAAAAACTACCCTTAAACTCATTTGACAGAATAAGAGACCCAGAATAGCCAAAGCAATACTGAGTGGGAAGAGTGATGCAGAAGGCCTCACAACACCTCATCTCTAATTGCCCTAGAGAGCTGTATCAACAAAACAGCATTGGCATTGAAATAGGCTTGAACACTAAGGGAACAGAAGAGAAGACACAGAGACAAACCCCCACACTTACAGCTGTCTGATATTTGTTGAAGGTGCCAAAAATGTATGAGGGAGAAATGACAGTCTTTTTAAGAAATGGTCCTGGAAAAACTGGATAGCCATAAATAGAAGAATGAAACTAGATCCCTACCTCTCTATGTGCACAAATGTGTAATCAAAGTGGTTCAAAGACTTAGGAATTGGACCAGAGACTTGCACCTGCTAGTAGAAAACACAGGATCAACACCCCATCATATTGGTGCTGGCACCAACTGCCTCAACAGGACCCCTAAAAGCTAAAGGCATAAAACCACAAATCAATAGGTATTAATCAATAAGCCATCAAATTTAAAAGCTCCTGCCTACCAAAAGAAACAATTATGCATATGAAGAGTGAGCCTACACAATGAGAGAAAAGTCTTGACAGCTGCTTCTCTGACAGAGGATTCATGTCCAGAATATATAAAGAAATTAGAAACTTAACACCAAACAACCACACACCAACTAACCAAATAACTCAGTCAATAAATGGGCAAAAGAACCAAAGAAGACACAAAGTGGTCAACAAGTATATGAAAAAATGTTCAAGATCTCTAGCTTTCAGGGAAATGCAAATTAAAACTACACTAAGATTTTATCTCACTCCAGTCAGAATGGCAATTATCATACACACAGACAATAACAAGTGCTGGTGAGGATGTGGGGGAAGGTACACTTGTACATTGTTGGTGGGACAACACACTATTTCATCCTCTCTGGGAGGCAGTTTGGAGATTCCCCAAAAAGTAGGGGGAGAAAAAGAAAAGGGGAAGGGAAGGACCTGATACCATAAAGATTAAGGGAAGATGAGTAATAAGCAGAAGGTGATCAAGGGTCAGAGTCTCCACTCTGTGGATAAGGGCAGGCAATGCAGAATGAATTCTTGAAAAAATCATGTTATATGCATATATAAATAAATGACAGGGAAATTCACATTAATGCATAGTAAAAGAACCAATGGAATATAAATTAATAGATAAAGGAAGTCCAGCACAGTAGAGGAAGGAGAACAGGGGAGGAGAAGGAGGATGTGTTGGAAAAGGGGGAGGTGGGGAGGTGGGATCTTGACATGAAATAAAATTTAATGCATGTCAGGGATGAACCCAATTATGTTGTATAACTATAAAGCTCTACTAAGAAAAAAAAAGTAGGAAAAGAACTACCATGTGACCCAGGTATCTGACTCCTTACTATTAATCCCAAAGAATTAAAGTCAGCACACTATAGCAATCCAGCCATCTCAACAGTTACAGCTGCAGAATCCACAATAGCTAAATTAAGGAACCAGCCAGGCACAGTGGCGCACGCCTGTAATCCCAGCACTTGAGAGGCTGAGGCAGGAGGATCGCGAGTTCAAAGCCAGCTTCAGCAACAGAGTGAGGCCCTAAGCAACTCAGTGAGACCCTGTCTCTAAAAATAAAATACAAAATAGGGCTGGGTATTGGGCTCAGAGGTCGAGTGCCCCTGGGTGCAATCCCCAGTACCAAAAAAAAAATATATTAAGGAACCAACTCAGAAGCCTGTCAATAGATGAATCAATGAAGATGTTGATGTATATACCCACAATGGAGTTTTACTCACCATAAGAAGAATGGAGTTTTAATCACCATAAAGAAGAATGAAATTATGATATTTGCTGGTAAATGGATGGAAAGGGAGAACATCAGGCTAGGTGAAATAAGTCAGTCTCAGAAAATCAAGGGCCAAATGTTCTGTCTCATAGGTGGAAGCTAGAGCAAGGTAAAGGAATGGACAAGGCGAGGAGAGCATATCATAAGGATATAGGGAAGTTCAGCAGAGTAAAGGAAGGAAAAGGGGAAAGGAAGGAGGGGAGGGGAAAGGCAGGGAACTTGAAATGAAATAAAAAACCTGGTGTGTATGATTTTTTGGGATGAAACCAACTACTATGCATAATAATCATGCTCTACAACAAAGGAAAAACAAACAATAAAAGAGAAATGACCTGTATATTTGTGTATTTAGTACTATATCCTATAAATTATTTCCTCAAAGTCATCCTTCAAAAGCAATTCAAAAGGAAATTTGCTTCAGTATTCAATTCTGGAAAATAACTTCAATCCATGTGGAAGTGGTTTTCACTGATGATCTGAGTAAATGCTATCACACACATTTTCATGGATATTCAGTCTGGCAGTATTTGTTGAAAACCTATCTTTTGTCTGGGTCTCTGCAAGGTGAGCAGAGACTAGAACATTGTGGCTGGAGGGGTCTGTGTACACAAGTTCCCTCTTGCTCTGTTCTCTAGACACCACACTGTGCTAATTAACACAATTGCACACTGGGTCTTCTTACATTGTATAGAATTGTATACAGTTGTGCTGTCATTTCAAACATGTCCTTGGCTCTCCTAAGATGTTAGAATTCACATATGAGTTTTAAATACAGTCCGATGATTCCTGCATTTCCCTAAAAGAAAACGTAAAAAGCAAAATAAAGCAAGCAAACATTAAATCTTTTCATGAATCTCAACATGATTTTTTGAATACAGATTAATTTGGAGAGAACTGACATGAGAGACTTATTGGCATTTGAACATTTTCTTAATTTACAGTGGACCTTGAATTCCTCCCAATGAAGCTTTACGGTTTTCAGTGTGGAAGCCTATTGTTGTCTATTATTTTATAACCTGAGTAACTGTAAATAGAAAACAGTGAGCATTTTATGTCCTTTGTTGTAACTGTTTCATTTATTTTCTTTCCATTCTCCACGTCCTGACACTCTGGTATCCAGGTAGCAATGGGAAGTTTTAAACATTTCACCACCGCGTCTCTGTGTGCAGCAGGGTAAGTGTCTTTACTTCCATTGCGGAAATTCCTGTCTATTATAAGATTTCTACTAGATTTCTACTTAAAAATTACCTGCCAAATTCTGTCAAATGATGGCTGTCACTCTCTCATGGGTGACATACGCCTTTCCTACTGGCAAACTTTTCATGGCACTGGATGGTCCATGACCCCTGTGCCTGGACAGGTGCTGTAAGGATGATGGTAACAAAGCTGCCCTGGAGTGTCACCGCAGTTCCTTTCCATGTTTGCCACACTGGCCATCATGAAAGGATCAGAGCATTGTGACTCTGTGACTTGGGTCCCAGGAACAGCACTGGAAGCTGAGGAGCCCTGTCACTGAGTTAGTTAGGGCCGTGTTGCAAATCAGGCTCCACCTGAAATTCTCCATGCAGGGCATGACTGGGAACTCAGCGGAAAGGGACGTGTCAACCCTGCCGAACACCAACATGGACTTTTTTGTTTGTTTGTTTGTTTGTTTATTGGCAGTGCTGGGGATTGAGCCCAGGGCCTTTTGCTTGTGGGGCAAGCACTCTACCAACTGAGCTATATCCCCAGCTCCTTTTTTATTTTTTTATGCGTCTTCTAATTTATTTTTTATTGTTCCTTTTCCCTTATACATAGCAATATGATTCATTTTGACATAATTATAGAAGTGAGGAATCTAATATATTATAATTCGGTCCCCAGTACTTCCCCTTTCCCTCTCTCCTTCCTCCCCCTATTCCTTTCCCTCAACTCTACTGATCTTTCTGCTATATAATTACAGTTTTTTAAAAAAAACAATTAGTGTCCTGTGGATATACATGATGGTGAGATTCACTGTGATGTCTTCATATACGTACATAGGAAAGTTAGGTCAGTTCATTCTACTGACTTTCCCTCCTCACATCTCATCATTCTCCTCTGAACACTCCACAGATATTTGTCCTATTCTTTTTTAAAATTCTCCCTCCTTTGAAGTAGTTAACACATATCAGAGAAAACATTTTACCTTTGACTTTTTTGGGATTGGCTTTTTTCACTTAGCATGTTAGTTTCAAGTTCCATCCCTTTGCCAGCTAATGCCATAAAGTTGTTCTTCTTTATGGTTGAGTAATACTCCATTGTGTATATATATTACATTTTCTTTGTTCATTCATCTGTTGAAGAGCACCTGGATTGTGTCCAATATGGGCCATTGTGAATTCTGCTTCAATAAACATTGATGTGCCTGTATCATTGTAGTCTATTGATTTAAAATCTTCTGAATAAATACTGAAGAGTGGGATAGCTGGGTCATAGGGTGGTTTCATTCCCAGTTTTTGAAGAATCTTCATACTAGACTGGTAGCACCAATTTGCAGTCCCAGCAGTGTGAGTGCACCTTTTCCTCCACATCCTCAGCAACATTTACTGTTACTTGTATTCTTGACAATTGCCATTCTGGTTGGAGTGAGATGAAAATCTCAGTGTAGTTTTAATTTGCATTTCTCTAATTTTCAAAGATGTTGAAGATATTCTCATACATATGTTGGTCATTTGTATTTCTTCTTCTGGGAATTGTGTGTTAGTTCCTTTGCCCATTTACTGAGTGGGTTATTTGTTTTTGTGGTGTTAGTGTTTTGGGATATTAATGCCCTATCTGAGGAGCAGGTGACACAGATTTTCTCCCATTCTGTAGGCTCTCTCTTCATGCTCTTGTTTCATTTGCTGTGAGAAAACTTTTTACTTTGATGTCATCCCACTTATTGATTTTTTAATAATAATTTTTATTTCTACAGACTGCATTTGATTTTACTTTTTGGGCTTTGGGAATCTTGTTAAGGAAGTCAGTTTCTGAGCAACAAGTTGGAGTTTGGGGCCTATATTTCCTTATAGTAGCACAGGGTTTCTGGTCTAACACCTAGGTCTTTGATCCACTGAGTTGAGTTTTGTGCTGGGCAAGAGATAGTGCTTAAATTTAATTCTACTACATTGTTAAAAAGGATTTTTCCAATGTATGTTTTTGTCACCTTGGTCTGGTACCAGATAACTGCCATTCTGTGGATTTGCCTCTGTGTCTTCTATTCTGTTCCACTGCTCTTCACGCCTTTTTGATGCCAGTACCATGCTGTTTTTATAGCTCTGTAGTGTAGTGTGAGGTCTGGAATCGTGATGCCTCCCACTTCATTTTTCTCACTAAGGATTTCTTTGGCTATTTTGTATTTCAAATGAATTTCTTAACTGCTTTTTCTATTTCTGTAAAGAATGTCATTGAATTTTTTATTGGAATTTCACTTTTTGAATCTATATAGCACTATTGTTGGTTTGACTTTTTGACATTATTAATTCTTCTTATCCAAGAACTTGGGAGATTTTTATATATTCTAAGTTCTTCTTCAATTACTTTCTTTACTGTTCTACAGTTTTTGTTGTAGAGGTCCTTCCTCTTTTGTTAGATTGATTCCCAAGTGGTTATTTTTATCTTTTTTATGTTATTGCAAATGGGATACTTTTCCTAATTTCTTTTCGGCAGATTCATCATGGAGTATAGGAATGTGACTAATACATGGGTAATAATCATATCCTGCCACTTCCTTGAATTCATTTTATGAGCTCTAGAAGTCTTCTGCTGGGGGTTTCTGGGTCTTCTCCATACAGGATCATGTCTTTAACAAATGGATATTTTG
>JAJEJO010018429.1:0-16366 GCA_020662805.1 Glaucomys volans | reverse complement strand
GTGTGTGTGTGTGTGTGTGTGTGTGTGTATTTTGGCATTGGACATTGAACTCAGGGTCACTTAACCAATGAGCCATATCCCCAACCCTTTTGGTTTTGTTTTTTAAATTTTGAGACAGAGTCTCATTAAGTTGATAAGTTGTTGAGGCTGGCCTCAGACTTGCAATTCTCCTGCCTCAGTGTAGTGGTCAATTTGAATTGTCAAATTGATTGGATTAAGAGATGCCAATGGTTAAGAGTTTTCTGGGTGTGTCAGTGAGGGCGTGTCTAGGAATGATTGGAATGTGGGAGAGTGAACTGAAGTGGAGACCCTCCCTAAATGTGGGCAACACCACCCAATAGGATGGTGGCTTGGATAGAATAAAAGTTGGAAGGACAAGGAAGCAGATGCGGATGCAAGCTCGGCTCTTCTTGAATGGGTTCTTGATGGCTGCTTTGATCCTCTCAGGATATTGGACTCTCACTTCCTCACTCTTCCAAAGAGGTCTCTGCCAGTGATTCTCCAGGAAGTTTCCAGAAGCCTTGGTCTTGGACTAGGGTAGCACTGTTGATCCCTCTTATTCTGAGGCTTCTGCCTTTTGAACTGCACACCTCCTGGTTCATCCAGCTCTCCAACCTGCAGACGGCCATTGTGGACTATCCAGCTTCTGGTCATGTAAGCCAGTCTAATAAATCCCCTTTTTATAATCACGCTTCCTGTGGATTCTGTTCCTCTGAGAGCCTGACTAATACATTCAGTCTCCCAAGTCGCCGTGATGACAGGTGTGCACCCCTGCGCCTAGCTATTCTGCTATATTTTATTTCTACCAGTATTCCAAACTGCACAATAGGTTATTACTTTCACTTTAGAAATTTATCTTTGGAAGAAATTATACGTGATAAAAATGTTATCTTTACTCCCATATCTAACGTACTGGACACTTGAGTCCTTCCTGCAGATCCAAATTTCCATCCAGTATTATTTTTCTTCAGTCAGAAGAATGTCTTTTAATATTCCTTCTATTGCAGTCTGTTGATGCCCAATTTTTTTCAGCTTGTGGTTGATCAAAGAAAGGGCCTTTGTTTTGTCTTATTTTGGAAAGATGGGTCACTGTATAAATAATGCCCAGTTGACTTGTTTGTTTCAGCATGTTAAAACTGTTCCACTGTTTTTGACCTTGTGTTTATTACCAAGAGTGAGCAGCGACTTCTGCCAGTGCTTCGTTGTCCGCAACCTGTCTTCTTTCTCTTCTGCCTGCTTTTAAGGTTTCCTCTTTATATTTGGTTTCAGCAAATATAGACATGCCTATGTATAGTTTTGCATTTAGTTTGCTTAGGACTCACCAAGTTTCTTGGATCTCTGAGTTAGTATTTTTTCATCTGGAAAAATTTGGGTCATTATTTTTTTAAATGTGCTCATTATATTTTAAAAGTAATATCTTTTCTGCAATTTCTGTCTTCTGCTAAATTTATAATTACATGAATATTAGACTGCTGAATACTGTCCCACAGTTCAGATTCTCTGTTCACCCTTTTAGCCTTTTCCCCCTCTGTGCCTTGCTTTTATGGTTTCCGCTGCTTTCTGTCAAGTTCACTGATAAGTCCATCCACTGAATTTGTGATTCGTACATTCTGATTTTTAGTTCTAGAGTTCCCTTTAGATAGTTTTCATTTCATCTCTTTCCCCTTATTATGTTCATGTTTTCATTGTCTTTGACATGGTTGTAGCAGCGGTGTCCCCGCACAGTGAGGAGTGAGTGAGCATGGGAGACTCACCTGGGGAGCTTGTTAAAGCAGATTCTTCTTAGCAGTCCGTCCAGGGAGGCTGGAGAGGCTGCAGGTCTGACAGGCGCCTGTTGCTGCTGGTGCTGCCGACCACGAACAGCGCTTTGATCGCCGAGTAACCTGAGTCTATGAGCGAGGTTTGCACAGGGCAGCTCCTTATGTGGGCAGCCAGCTGCACAGAGTCCCATAAGTGAAGAGAAAAGGGTTTGATTTACACAAACTTGGCTTTCCCCTAGCATTTACCGTTTGAAGCCGGCTGCACCCCTTGGGGCTGATGATTATACCTGAAGGCACTCAGGCTCCAGCATCCCAGAAATCCTGGTAGTGACCCCAGGAGAGTTCCTGCAAAGCCACAAGGAGCCAAAAACATGAACTATTCTTTCTTGTCCAGGAGCCAGAACCCAAACGCCTGCAGAATTGCAATATGCTTCTATTAAAAATTTAAAAAAGAAAGAAAGAAAATCCCTCAAAAACTCTATTACCTCCTGCCATAAACTTTTTTTCTAGAACACGATGATGTGTGCTTTGACTACCGACTAAGTCTGAAGTTTCAAGCTGCAGACTCCACCAGGAGGGAGCGTGGGCTTCTCCCATCTCCCCTTGGGGAGTCCAGGCGCCAGCTTCCATGTGCGGAATGCATGCAGGAGAGCATGCTCTGACAATCGCATTTCACTGAGCTTCTGGGAGAAAGCATGGAATGGTCTCTCTCCCCTCTGTAGGCCTTCAGATCTTGGTGAGTTCTAGACTTTAGATTTAACAACTACCCCATACAAGGATGACGGCAATGAGGCTCCCATTTATTGAGCACCTACCGTATTGCAAGCATGTGTCTTAGAGATGCATCCCATGAGCTGTGGGCATTATGATTCCTGCATTATAGACAAAGTGAGGGTCGGCGAAGTTGGAGGAATGGGGTGGGTGCTGGGTTTCACGTGTTTCATGAAGAGTGAAGGAGTGACTGACCTTTGGGATTATGAACAGAAGAGATCTGAGGTCCCCACCAGGAGGCCAGCGGATGCCCTCACCAGGCTGCTTTCCATCCTCTCCACCCATGCGGCAGCAGAGTGGGCCGAGCTCTTTGTTCACCACTCACGTCCAGCGTCAAGCTGAGTAGCCAAGCTCTTCCTAAGCCCTGGTGGTTTTTTCCTTAAGCTCCTTTGCAGAGATACTGCATTGTCCCTGGTCCCACCCTCCTGTGGGGACAATCAATGCTCCATCGGTTAAAAGAACCAATAGGACGAATAGAGACCTAGATGGAAGGAGATTCAATATGGGAGTTGGCTTGCTCAGTTGGAGGCTGAGGTGGCCCAGCCTGTGCCGCCTACAAGCTGGATAATCAGAAAAGACAGTAGTTTAATTCTTTCCAAGTTCAAAGCCCTGACAATCAGAAGCTCTGGTGTCTAAAAGGTGGAGGAATGGACACCCCAGCTCAAAAGAGAGACTTGTCCTTTCCTCCGCCTTTCCATAGAGCCCTCAACAGATTGGAGGACAGGGAGGGAGGGTCTTCCTGACTCAGTCCATTGATTCCGCTGCTGATTTCTTCCAGAAACGCCCTCCTGGTCACACCCAGAATGGTTTTGGCAGCCCTCTGGGCAGCTCTTAGTCCATTTGAATTGACATAAAATTCGAGTTGACATGTGGAGTATGTGGCTGCTGTGCCCCAGGAACTTCCTGGAGACCCAAGAAGGGGACACCAGAGCCAGGACCCACTCCCGGCTCTGCCTAGTAAGCAGCCCCTCCTTGTCCTTCCAGGTCCCTGCAGCCCCTGGCTCACTGCAGCATGTGGCCATTGGGAAGGGCGGGTGGGGGAGGGGAGGAGCGAACCAGGCCGCGGCTCCTGTTTAATGCCACTCTGCTTCTGCAGGCCGGCTTCCATGGCGACTTCATTAGCAGCAAGCTGCTAATTAAATTTCATATTTATGATCAGAAAATAAAATCATTGGACCTTTTTGAAATAGGATTTTATGAGTTTGGGCTCTGGCGGCTGAGTCAGCAGCTGAGGGCCCGCACCGCTCAGAGCCACAGTTTCAAGGCGGACATAAATAAAAACAGCCCTGGCGGCGAGGTCGGGTCCTGGGGTTGGGGATGGGTCAGGTCCTGAGGCAGGGACTGTCCTCAGTAGGACAGAGCTGGGTCCGTTCTGGGAGCAGTGTGGGGAGAAGAGCTCCATCCTGGCCCCTTGAGCGCTGGGAGGCAGGGCTCGGGCTCATGTGCCGGGGACCCTGGCTGCAGGCAGCATGCTCTGCCTCTGGGTCCCCAAGCTTCTGCGGGGCTGCTGTGTGTGTTTTGTTTTCTCGCTGAAGTAGCAAATCATTCCTCCCCCACCAGCTGAGACTTACACTCCACTGGGGTGCATGTCGGAGGCTCTCTGGGGCCACTTCCTTTCCATGTGACAGTTAACTGCTGCCTTCTCTCAAGAGAGGGTTTCCGGGGTCCCCTCTCCCCTGTGGCCTTGAGTAACCCTCTCGTCTCAGTGAGGGAATTCAGCCCTCTTACCTCGGGTGGGACTCGCCTTGGGATGTCCCTGCACCCTCTGGTGGAGAAGCCTCTTGGTCTTTCCCTTGGGAATTAGCTCAGAAGCCCAGAGGTGGCAGGACTTGGAGGGCATCTGGCCCCACCTTGAACATGGCTGGACGTCCTTTCCCTGAATATCCTTGCAGGGAGTGAACCTCTTGGCATCACGGTTGCTGGCCTCCTGGAAGGGCCAGCTCTCTCAGGGGACAAGAGAGAAATATGGCAGGAGGTCCCAGGCAATTGTGCAGTAATGAAGGAGGAGGTGGGCCCAGTGACCTGTGGAGATGCTCACTGTGTGAGGAGCACTTCCTGATGGGGGAGGCATGCCCATGGCCCATGGCCATGCCCAAGACCACAAAAATATGGTGATTGAAAGATTGGCGAGTAGAGGTACAAGCAGACCAGGATCAGTTCCTCCTCCCTCCCTAACTCCCTCGAGGAGTCCTATGCCCAGTGTTCACTCCCCGCCACCTCCAGACCCTCTTCTCCAGTGGGAGGCCAATGTGACCTGTCCCACAGCAAGGATTACAGGAGGAAATGCATCTAAAGAACCCAGTGGAATCTGCATGTAGTTGGCACCGGGCAATTCCTGGATGGTTGTACCTCATCGGTCACTCATTTTACTTCCTTCTCTTCAGCTGTGAGGTCGATGGGGTACAGTGGCCTGGAAGACCCCTCCCAGCTCTGAAGTCCCATTACCTTATGCTCTGACTCAGTGGAATCGAGCCTTTGAGCTCATTTGCTCAGGGAGTCATCCCTCAGGTGACAATGTCCTGGTGATGTCCCTGCAGAGCAGGTCACAAGAGAGCAGGTCACCAAGATAAGGCAAGGGCTCCTTCCATCCTGTGCAGATCCAAACCAGGAACTTCCTGCCAACTGCATGAGAACTTGGCAAATCCTCCAGCTCCTCTGAAGCCCAGTTTCCTGGCTTTGTGGCTGCTGCCCTGAGGGTTGCTGGGAGGGTTGAAGAAGATGCAGCAAGGTGGGGCTTCTGCCCTGTCAACCCCAAGGCAGTGGGCTTCCAGATCAGAGTCCCTTCCCACCTCCTTCCTTCCCCACTCTAAGTGCCCTGAGCACCAGGTGGCCATGGGCATCCCTCCCCCATCAGGAAGTGCTCCTCACACAGTGAGCATCTCCACAGGTCACTGGGCCCACCTCCTCCTTCATTACTGCACAATTGCCTGGGACCTCCTGCCAGTAACCCTGAAAATTGTCACTTTATTAAACTCCCCTCTAGAACCTGCTTAAATGATGCCTGTTTCCTTCCTGCTCCAGTTTGACTTGGAGGGAACATCTTGCCCAAGGTCACCTAGCTAGTCAAAGCTCTGTCCTTAGCCACTGTGGGTCCTGTCTGCAGGCCCCTGCTTTGGGGGAAGAGCACACAAGGTGAGGAAAAGCAGGAAAAGCTTTGCGGAGGAAGAGGCATTGGTGTGAGGGAGGCCCCTGAGGCTGCATAGGAGTTTGATTGGCAGAGAAGTTGGAGGAGTGGGGTGTGTATGAGTGTCCTGAAGTTGCTGTAACAAATGACTAGAAACCAAGTGGCTTTAAACAACAGAAATTTACCTCTCACGGCGTGGAAATCAGAGTGTCAGTAGGGCCATGCTCCCTCTAGAGGCTCTGGGGGAGGATCCTTCCCTCCTCTGCCCCGTTGTGGTGGTTGCCGGCATCCTTGGCGTGAAGCCCCTTCACTCCAGTCTGCCTCTGTCTGCACTTCACCTTCTCTGGATCAGTGTCATCTCTTCTTCTTATAAAGACACCTGTCTTGGGGGTTAATATTCTACTTCCAAATGAGGAGCCAGGGAAGGGGAATGTCCCCAGCAAGGTGGGAAGTGTGGGCTGTGCAGAGTTAAGGGAACAGCGTCATTATTCCTGAGCAGAGGCATGAGAGCACAGAGTCTGACACAAGTAGTGATAAGAATGTCAAGGAACTCGGACCCTCACCCTCTGCTGGCAGGAAGCAAATGCCATGAAGCAGAGTGGACACCCACCCTCTGACTCACAGTCATACCCCAGGGTATTTCCTCAAAAGAAATGACAACATGTGTCTCCCTGAAGACTTGAGCAACAGTGCCATGGTCAAATAGGAAAGAACCCAAATGTCCAGCAGCAGGTAAATGGATGGACAAACTGGGACATGCATCAGTGAGACACTGCTGCATAACAGAAAGGAATGAGCTACTGACACCCCCTCCCCAAATGACAAGCCTCAAAGTGCTGAGCAAAGGAAGCCGAACCCTCAGGAACACTGAGTATGCTTTTCTGTTTCCCTGAAGTTCAAGAAAGTGCAAAAACGGATAGAGACTCCAGGAGCAGTTGCCTCTGGCAGGGGAATGGAAAGGGCAGGGAGCACCCTCTAGGGAGTGGCCCACCCCATGTCTCCGGGGTGTCTTGGCTGCATGGCTGCCTTCTCTTCATAACGCTCTGGACTGTGGACTTGTAATGCAGCTTACTGATCATACCTCAGGTTTTTGGAAAAGGAAAGGGAACATCAATCTTGGATTGGCACAGGTTGGGAAATAGGCATTGGGCTAAGGTGGCAGATGTGGGCTCTGTCATGGGGCTGAAGTCACAGTGCATAGGGTGAGGAACCCAAGTTCAGTTGTACGGAGATGGAGGGGCCATGATGGCTTTCAGGAAGGGAAGTGGCTGGCTGTTGGCTGCCCACCTGGCCAGGACACTGGACAGGTGATTTTCACACACTGACTCTGTCCTTCCCATAACTCTTGTGGCCCCCTTCCCCATGAGGACACCTGTAACCCATCTGCACCTGAACTGTCTACACCGTAGGGCCTGCCTGGGGAAGGAGACAGTGGGGTGGAGAAGAACGTGGGCAGTCAGAAGAACAGCCATCCAAGGGGCAGCCAGGTGGTGGCATGGGGGGATTCCAAGGAACTTTGGGCCCCCCACTCACTAACAAACAACAGAGTCTCAAGGAGAATGGATGGAATATAGTGTGCTTGTAGACATCTCCTCCTTGGAATGTTCTAGGCCCCGCACTCTCTTCTCATTGGAGTTCAAAGGTAGAGAGTGAGGTGGCACTGTGACAGGGCCAGCAGGAAGGTGGAGCTGCTGGCAGTGCTGGGGGGCTCCTGCCCTGCTCCCAACCCTCCTGCCTCTCACAGCAGATGTGCCAAGGCACACGGCCCCCATGGCTCCCCTTCTGCTTTCTAGCCTCCCCCTCCTTGAGGTTGAAGGCAACCACAGACTGCTCAGAAAAAAAGAAAAAGAAAAAAAAAAAAGGGAAGTGTGCAGCCCCCCTCACCCCCATTCTGCTCCTGCTAAAAATAGAGGCAGCCTCCAAGCCGGGTGCTGTGGGCTTCCGGGGAGGCGCTGTCTGCATTGGTGTCTTCTGGAGGCCTCATAGACGACAAGCAGAGGGGAGGGAATTTGAGAGAAACACTGAGACTCCCCAGCCAGGTCCAGGACATAGCTGGTTTGCAAACCTGTGAGTATATTTTCCAACTGCTCCGCAACTGCACCCGGCATGTCCCTGGGGCTGCTTGTGGGTCCCCTCTCTCCCCGACCTGGTGCTTTTCTTGCTCTTATCTGCACACATGTGCCCTCCTCGTTCCCTAATTTCTGAAACAAGACATGAACCCCACAGCTGATGTGGGACTCCATCTCATGTTGCAGCTTGCCTGGTGCCGGACCTGGAACTGAGCCCAAAGAAGGCTCCCCATGTGGACAGGAGCCTCCCATTGTCACAGCTGGTCCCTTTTGTCCTCTGGCTGAGGACAGCCCAGGATGGAGGAGGGGGCTGAGCACACAGACTGTGTCTTATGCAGGGACAGAGATACCTGTGGCCCCCAGCCTGGGCAGGGTGGGGTGAGCGTGAGGCGTCTGCTTCCAGACGCAGGGCCTTGCCTGTGTTGGAAGGGCAGCACAGCAGCCTGGCTCTTTCTGGCTCTGGGAAGGATTCCTGCCCGCCCTCCACCCCAGCACCTTTCACTCAGTCCCTCTAGAGTTGCTTGAGGTGCAAATGCAAAGATATGAACCTTCTGCTAAATGTAGTCCAGCTGTCCAAGGCCCACCCCTGCCCACAAGCAGAATGGAGTGAGAAACTCCAGGCATTTGTAAGGGGAGCAACTTCCTAAAGGAGGCAGGAGGACCAGGGACCCCAGAGGGGAAGTTCACCTCCCCTGGGTCTCTCATAGGCACCCAAGAGGGTTTCTCGATTCCTGATGAAATGCTTCAGGAACCCCTCATGTCCTGAGCGTTGAGAGACTTTGGCAGCCCCACGAGATCTCTTGCTCACAGGAGACCCTGCCACCTTTTGGGGAGTGGGGATTAAACTGACTTCACTGGTTTGAAAAAGTCAGCCAGGTCTTAGACGCTGGCTTTAAGACAAGAAGCAGAATGATACATTCACACCGTCTCAAAGTCACGTCCCCCCGGTTCCAGAACAGGCAGGGCCGTCCCAGCTGTCAGCGCCCGCTGGGCGGAGCCCCAGCTGCAGCCGCTGTGTAACCTTCAAGCCTGGCTTCCTCCGTCCGCTCACCCAGGGTTCCCGGCACACGGCACACGGGGAAGGAGAGAGGGATGAGAAAGCAGCCCGGTTTCCCCGCCCCGCTGCCCGGGAAACGCGTTCCCAGCCACCCTGAGTCCAGTCACGCTGATGGACGGTTTCTGGGTACAGTTTTGATGGGCGCCTTATTTCATTACTGGTGACTGTGTCGTTTGGCACAGGCATAAAAGGCTTCCCAGCTGGCATCTGATTTATTCTCGTCCACCTCCGTGGGGGAGAAGGTAGAGACAATCTCTGGGCACCAGGAGTCCCAAGTTCTGTCACCGCCGCGCTGGGGGTCTGGGTCGCCTCTATTCAACCCGGCTGCGGTGTAGGAAGCACACGGCGTCAGAAAGACAGCCTGGTGTTCGCTGCTGTCGTGTTTTAATAGAGAAAGTGAGAAGAACACCCACAAGCCTCCAGCCCGGCAGATTCATTTAGAGACATTTTTACACCCTAGGTCATTAGAAGAACGCGCTGTGCAGGAATCTCTGCCCCGAGAAGGAAAATAGGTGTATTTTTTGAGATGTTCTGTGGCTCTCGATTCCTGACCCCTCTTACCCGGCCCAGATAGGTGGAAAGTGTGAGTCTAAATATTTTTAAGTTTCGAGATCATTGGGAGCTTTAAAACAGGTGAGCCAGACGACGGGAAATTACTCAAGTTCACGTTCAAGTGGCTTGAGGTCTCAGGAACTCACAGGAGGAGGGATGTGACCTGAGATGGTCACACGCCCCCTGGCCAGACCGCCCCTGTCCCCGACTGGCCCCCGCCGCCCCCGCCATCTCCCCTCTCTGCCTTTCTTTGTTTCTCTTTCCTTTTCTCATTTTTGCACCTGTGGGTACTAAATAAAACCCTTGAGTTCTTGTTCCCTTTTCTCCATCACAAGCCCTGTGTCCCCATCTTCTCTTCTAACCCTCATCCTGCCTTCTTCCCCAACTCTGTGCCTAGTGCCTCTTGCCGGCCCCAGGGTCCTGCAGAAACCATTCCTGCAATTCCCAAGTGTCCTGGCTCCTTAAGGGACCTGGGTTTGAAGAGCCTCTGGAGTCTTCCAATGGCCCAGCTTCCCCACAACTCACCACATTCTGTGACGCCCCTTCCAAGACCTGTCGTCTGGTGTCTTTCACCAAAGGGGATAATATTTCTGGCCAGGCTGTTTGAAGAGTTGGAGATGTTGTTGGTTTTCAGCCTGGCCACTGTTCATATGTGCTCAGGAAATTAAACCTGATTTAATTAATTTTTTATTTAATTTCATTTGCGGGGGGGTATAACATAACATGAAGATCACTATTTTTAAATCGAAGAATTCAGGGTTGTTTAGTCCATTCACATGTTGTTTAACTGCCTCCTGCATCTAGTTCCAAAATATTTTCATCTCCCTAAAAGGAGACCCCGACACCCACTATCAATCACTCCCTCCATTCCCCCTTCCTCTGGCCCCTGGCAACGGTAGTGGTCTCTTGGTGTCTTCAGGGTTTTGTTCTAGAACCTCCCCCCACTCCCATGGACACCAAAAACCGTGGATGCTCAAGACCCTTGCATGAAATGGTATAGCGTTTGCCTACACCCTATGCACCTCCCCCTCCCCTTTAAATCATCTCTGCGTGACTCGGATACCTAATACTGTGTAAATACACTGTAAGTAGTTGCTACACTGTATTCTTCAGGCAATAATGACCCCAAAAAGCCTGACACGTTCAGCACAGTCGCAGTTTTTTTCTGTTGAATATTTTCAATCCTTGGATCTGGGGACTTGAGGATGCGGCTGGCTGGCCATCCTAATCCGCTTTCTGCCTCTATGGATTTGCCTGTTCTGGACTCACACCACACGTGGCCTTTTGCGACTGGCTGATTTCACTCAGCATAATGTTTTCTGCCACGTGAGAATGCGTCTCAGAACTTCAGTCCTTTTTACACCTGGGTAATATTCCATTGTTTGGTGAGATGGCTTTAATTTAGGTGTCACTGGCTTTAGGGGTTTGGGGCTTCCCGGACTGCGCAGGAGCTGGGCAGGGGGAGGTGGGAGAAGAGGAAGTCATGTCTTAACCAGAGGCAGCAGAGAAGCACCAGTCTCCCCCACTCACCCCATGGAGAACCCTGTCTTGTTGGAGAGGGAAGAACCGGAGCCGGCGCTTCCAGGAGCCTGTTGGGGAAGTGAGTGGCCGCGGCTCCCGAGCTGCCGTTTGGCTCCGCTCCTGAGCACATTATACCAATTAATTACAGCCAAGCCTTGATTATCTGAAGTAATGGGGGACAGAACAGCACAAAGCTAATTGAAGCGCGGGGCTGCGGAGGTGGTGGGAACGATGGGGGCCCAGTTCTGTAAGAGAGCTGTTTATCTTGCAGTTAATTACAAGTAAAGAGACCCTTTCTGAGTCCCCCTCTCTCTCTGCCTCACTCTCCCTCTTAGAAGCCTGTCATTTCATTGGACGCACAAACCTGTTCTGTTCCCAACATAGTGGCTGCTCAATTAACGCATTTTAACTAACACACTCCCTTGGCATCTCCTGGGCAGAGCGTTCCAGGAGAATCAGACGGGTTTGAATATCGCCTCCAGCCTGCCAGCCCGCCAGCCCCAGGGCAAAGGCTCATTGTCAGAGCAGTAACGGGAGCCCAGGCGGAGGCGTCCTACTGGGTGCTTGTAGAAATGCTACAGACGGAGCCGGGACCTCTACAGTCTGGGCCTCTGGTCCCAGGGCGAGAGGTGACTGCTGTCCCTCTTTTCAGGTTGTTCAGCAGCCTCCCTTGAAAGAACAGGGAGGTGAAACGTGCAGACACCTCTCTTCATTTCCTGCCCGGCTAAAAATGAAACATCTTCATTGAGACCTGCAGTTTCCCATCACCAGCGTCTCATTCATTTTCCTCCCAGGAAGCCCAGCCAGGCTGGAGTCATCCCAGATCAGCTCACAGAGGGCTGAAGCCGGAGCATGCAGGAGGGGAAGGTGGAGGGCGGAGGGCGGAGGGCGGAGGGCGGAGGGCGGAGGGGGCTTTTTAGCTCTCTGCAGTGACCCTTTCTTAGATGCCGAGTACCCTTGCCCTTGCTCCTCTGTGGGTTGTTACTAAGTCATCCTGTCCTCCTCCCCTGAGTGCCCCTGCAGATGCCCACAGCACCGGGAAACTGTAGTGTGGTCGTCCAGGAATCTTTCTTCTGAAGTTCACCTGGTGAGGAAGTGACCATAAACTTCCTGTTCCCTTACCCAGAGGGAGTAGTATGAGGTTCATGCAGCACCCCCAGATGCTGGCTGGTGTTGGGTTACCAATCAGAATTAGAATCTCAAGGACCAAAGTGCACTCAGACACCTGTGGACAGCCCACCCGCAGCAGGACCACATGGCCAACACCGGTTGCTGTCACGACATTAATGGGACGTCCAGCACTTGGAGAGCTCACCTTGCAGAAAGCAGGACCCGCTGGCTTGTCTGTGTTTCCCAGTCAAGATGGTTTGTGACACGATGACTGTCCCTGCAGGTCAGAAAGTGGAGGGACGTCTCTTGTAGACTTCCAGCCCATGACTGATTGGGAGTGCAAGATGAATTGGCGTGGAGCTCCCGATTGCAGCCACGGCGGAACCGCCGGTACAGATGAAGGGCAGAGGAGCCCATGGGCAGGCCACTGTGACCATATGCTCACCACACATGGGAAGAGGAAGATCCAGCTGGCTGAAGGGAGATGATGACAAGGGAAACGAAGTCTGCGCTTATCCATTGGAAATCAATCACTCTATAAATATTAAATGTCTGCTTAGGTAAGATGCTTGCTAAGCCACCAGTCATACAAGGAAATATGAGATGGTCCCTAGCCAGAGAGCATAAGGACGTGGTAGACATGAAAAGATGCAGACACCCCCGGTGGGGCATTTCGATCAGAAGCCCAGGCAGAAGGATTGAGGATGCATGTTGTAGGTTGTTCGCTAAATTCTTTTGGGCATGGAGATAATTGTACAGAACAACTACCGTAGGGTTCTCTCCTGGCTTCTGAGAGAAGTAGACTCGGTGACATTGATTAAGTGCCCACCTTGTGTGCTACATGAGGCTTAAGAGGTCAGGGCTACCCATTCAGTTTTACAGACCAATAAAAGGGGTCTCAGAGAAGTTAAGCAATGTGTGAGGGCCACACAGCAGCAAATAGAAGACCTGGAGTTCCAACCAGGCCTCTCTTCCTGACCATACCCTTTCCACTAGGACACAGAGGGAGCGGTCTGTTTGATCTCTTTATGCAGATTCTTTTGGCTTGAGTTCCTTTTTGCTGGATTATAGTAGAATTTCTACCATCTTCCTCCTTCCTCCGACACCTTCTGCCTCCTTTTGGAGGAATGGTGTCACTTCCCACCTAAAAGTGTGGCTGATTTTAAGTTCTCAAGAAGAAGAGATGCATCTTCCTTATTCGTGAGTGTTCTACCTGAGACCCCACCACCTGACTCCAAGTCCACACTGGAAGGAACCCTCTAAGAAGCTACTCTTTTGGACAAGGTCACCGTGACAGCTGCTCTTTTGGCAAGGTCACCATGCCCTAACCCTTGAAAACCACTTCCTTTTTCTTCTCCTGCCTGGAAATCCTCACTTGGAGCCAGTAGCTGGGAAAGTGCACTTCTGCCCTTGAGCCTTGAACAGCTCAGGGTGAAGAGGGGAAATCTGAGGTCTCAATAAAGCCCAGGACTGCTGTTTCCTGGGGCTTATGTTGGCCAGACCTGGAGAAGGAAGAGCTGTGAGCCTCGTGCATCCCTGGAGGCGGTGCTAGCCTCCAGCCTCCTCCTGGGCTTTCCTGCGGAGCTGCACGGTATATCCTGGAAAGCTAATGGGAGAAGAGAATTAGACAGCTGGAGGCCAAACCGCTGCCTGCGCCAGTGAAGAAAACCAGAGATCTGCGTTCTTCCAGATACTAAGGGAGTTGATTGAAAAGGTTGGCAGAGTTCTTTTCAAATGCATGGAAATGTGTTTAGAGGTGTTAGTGCATCTACGTGTTCCGTGATGTTTCATAAAATAGATGGCCTGGCGACTGGAAATGCATTTTCGATTGATCGCCACATCGATTCTAAGTACATTTTAGGGGCGTCTCTGGGTTGGTCTGTGTGCTGCAGCCGGGAGGCCTCAAAGGGAGCACAGGCTGCTGCCCAGAGCCCTGGCCCTGGGAGATAGCGGGTGGGCTCTGCCATCCCAGCATCCGTTGGGGGCCTCAAAGCTGAGCCTCAGCTTTGCACTCCCTGAGCGGTGCTCCCCCTAATGCAGGCCAGGCAGGGCCGGACCTGCTAGCTTCCTTCTTCCCCCTGCCTCCTCTCCCTCCCTGATCCTCAGCTCCCACTCCTTTCTCTTCTGGCAAGGCTGCAGTGGTCCATTCTTTACCGCCTGTCCTTCAAGCTTCTTTTTCCGGCCTCCAGAGCTCGACTTTGGACACTCCTGGACATGGGTCACTTGTGACTTATTCTCATTTGTCCTTGTCTTATTTTTCTCTCCCCGAACCTTTCATCATTAAAGTTTCTTCCCTTCATTCTTACTCCTGTCTTCTGCATGTAGGAATGCTTAATGGAATCAGGCAAGCAACTGAATACTAGACTGGATGAATTGATGGGCTCCCAGTCCCCCGCCCTGGTCCACTCTGGAGTGTCCCCCAAGTTGACGTCCAAAGACCCTGTGGGTTCTACCATTTCAACCCTGTCACATGCCCTCCTGGGACTTCAGTGTCAGCCAAGTGGGATGAGGAGAAGATAAAGGGGAAGATTTAGGGTCCAATGGCGGCCTCCCAGGCCTTGGCCTTGGCCGCTGTCCTGGTGGGGCTGGTATTTGATGATGCTGGTGACCTTTTCCAGGCAGCTCAAGGAGGGCCCAACCTTTTCACTTCCAAGGTTCTCGGAGCCTCTGGGCCCAGTCGGCACATTTACGCAACAGTCCTGGGAGTCCCCAGGGGCAGGATTCTGCTTGGTAATGCTCCATTGCAGGGCAGTGACATTCCTGGGTCTGATCTTGCTCCTCTCAAACTCCCTCCCCAACTCTCCAAATCAAAAAGCAGCTCAAGATTTCCTCCCTTCTCCCCTCTTCCAGAGTCTGATTCCCTAGGACTTGTACACAGAACACAAGCTCTTGCCCCAGGCTGGGGTGGGAGCAGCTTCCGCACCCAGTCTCTGGGCTGGATGCCAGAAGGAGCTGCGTGCATTCTTCACTAAGTGTATGGTGGCCCTCTGGGCAGCGGGCTAGGAAGACGCAGTCCAACACAGGGCCTCCTCCCAAGGAACTCACAGCAGGCAGGAGATAAGCAGTCATAGAAAGCCCGTGAACACTGGTTCTTGTGCAGCACGTAGCGCCGTGAAGGAAGGAGTCATGTGTTTCCCAGAGCTGTCGCCAGACCACTGAGCAGCCACCCTTACGCTCCTGGAGATCTGCCTGGTTGACTAGCACTGAATATGCTTCTGTGACAACAGAATGTTTTTGTCACCAAGCCTCAGATCATTAGAGCACTCAGTTGAGCAAACATTTATTGAAGACCCATGACATGCCAGATAGCATGGTTCTAGTGAGACTGACGTGAGGAATTCAAACAGGGACAGCGGGCTCCCCAGCTTATACCCAGCCCCAACCACAAAGTGACAGCCAAGACGTTGAAGAATAAGCCAGTGGAAAAGAATTTCATCAGGCCCAGAGATGAAGCAAAGGGTACACCTTTGAAAGCTCACAGAGGTCTTGAATTGGACTCAGCAGGTGGTCACCATCACTTCCAGTCTCCAGTGGTGAAGGGGGTTTGTTGACCATGCGGCAAAAGCGACAGCAGGAGGGGACAGATTTCATTATCCTCAAGGCCAGGGCTCTCCCCTGGCCAGTCCTCCCAGCTGTGCTGTGCTTCACAGGAGCCTGAGAAGGTGACCCCGCTCTGTGACTTGGGTTTGGCAGGGTGGCCAGCCGTGGCTCATGGTGGCCATCCGAGCTGTCAGTCTGCTATGTGCACAGTCCTGGAGTCCAGAAGGGGCAAGGCTCCTAAAGAGCCAGCGTGATAAATTGATATGCATTTCAGAGCAATTTAAATCTGTCACTCCTAATTGTGCTTTTTTCCAAAGCTTTTCTGCAGTACCATTAGAAAAATGAGAGCTGGCGGGGAGGGGCAACAGTATCCTCTGGTTATGTAAGAAATGTGTATGCCCTTCCAAAATTCGTCTTGGTGCAAGTCTGAAGCCACTGAAAATTACGTTAGGGGGCGTGGTCGGGCTTGGGGCCGTGTGGGTGTGGTGAGGGGGTGATGTTTGCTCATCCCCTGGGGCTCTGGATCCCCTCAACGCCCAGCCCTCCCATCTTTACATCCCAGGAATGCTGCCTCCTGTCCTGAAATATTGAGTTGCTATGTTTTTATCCACAGAAACCACTGGCCCTTTGCCAGGGTCACCTGAGAGTTGGTGGACATACCCCGCCCCCTGGAGCATCAGATGTAGATGTTGCAGGTAGCCTGGTGGCCGTGGACTGTCTGGGAAGTAGGCCTGTCATGGGATAGCCCGACTGTGATGCAGATGAGGGGGAAGCTGGCTGCTGTGGGATGACAGGGCTGATGAGAGAAGAGATAGGGCCGTGGGTGGGGACAGGACAGGGGCGGCAGTGGCCAAAAAGGGAG
>JAJEJO010018413.1:0-13957 GCA_020662805.1 Glaucomys volans | reverse complement strand
CTATCAAAATGTATAAATGCATTCTACTGTCATGTACAACTAATTAGAACAAATAAAATACAATAATTAAAAAAATTAAAAAAGAATCAGCAAGTGTTGATGTTTTCTAGAGGTTATGAAGATATTAAATGTACTAAACAATCTTGTCTCTGGGTGTTTTGATTTTAGTCTTTCCCATCTTGTGGTAGGTGTCTCTGTCTGGAGCAGTTCTAGAATCCTATTTCCTGGGGCATCATTAGAGCATTCTGGAACTTAAGAGAGGCAGGGGCTGATCTGAATGAACTCAAATTTGGTGAGGTTTCAAGGGGCCTCAGAGATCAACCACTTTGTGTCATAGCTTATTGAGGCTCTTAAGAATTCAATAGAGGACTGTCCCTACTAATGTACAAGTTGGCTCTGTACAGCAGATACGATATGGAAAAGCAGGTGGTTATAGTTCTTCCAGAGATTGATTAATAGGTAAAAGGGTCACCCCCATCCCAGGTAGGATGGTCCCTTCTCATGCTTCTCATGGTGCTCACATCTACTTCTCTGCAACCACATTATCATGATGGTAACTCCAAAACCAGGTCTTTCCTTCTGATCTCCAAACTCAGTAATCCAATACCTTAGGACGGAGCACCTTGATGGGCTCCATAGGCACCTCAAATTATTGCCTCCCATTATTTCATCATCATCTCCTCCCCAAACCCAGATACTCTTCCTCCCGTGTTTCCTGGCTTAATAAATTTTGCATTTTCCTAACATACAAATATAGGAGTCTTCCTTCATACCCCTTCTTCCCTCAAAACTTTTTCCCTTTTATCAGATGTTACTGCAGACTCTGGAGTGTGACAGGAAGCTCAAGGTTCATAACTTTTGGGAACTTAAATGTAGTTGTGGGCCTCAGCCAACTTATCTGGCCAGCTGCCTGGGACCCTTACTTCCCAAAGGAGAAGAAGACTGAAGATCTGGTGACAGCATGAGTAGTCTGGAGCCACATTTGAAACACAGGTCTAAACTTGCATATTTTATTTTATTTTATTTTTTTTTATTTTAGGCACCATGGGTTGAACCCAGGGGTACTTTACCACTGAGCCATATGCCCAGCTCTTTTTAAAGACATGGAGTCTCACTAAGTTGTTTAGGGCCTTGCTAAGTTGCTGAGGCTGGCTTTGAACTCACAATCCTCCTGCCTCAGCCTCCCAAACCTCTGGAATTACAGGCATGGGCCACTATGCCTGATTAAATTCGCATCTGCATTCCAGATTTCTTGTATCCAACCATCCACTCTTCACCTCACCCGCCCCCACACACACCCGAATGTCTGACAATGTATAAAGTCCAACTATCATCCTCATTCAAAACACACACTTCCCTTAGTCTCCCCCCTCCTTTTAATACATCAAAAGGTCACCCAGTAGCTGAGGGTCCAAACCTTGAAACTGTCATCATCCATTACTTTTCTCTCTCAGCTCTCATGCTCAGCTTCTCAGAAAGCCCCCTCCTGAAGAATGACTGTCTACTTCTCATCACAGCCACTGCCAGAAGTCCAGGCCCCAGCTACCCACCTCTGCTGCTACTCCCACTGTCCATTCCACCATAGACTCTGGCCTGGACTGCTCATGTATCTTCTCAATTTATCTCATCACTAGCATTCCTTCAACCCCTGAGGCCCATACTCTTGGCAGCAATCTGAATGATCCTTTAAAAATATACTCTGTAGTGTGTTCCCATAAATGTCACCTCTGAGGTTTCATGTCATTTTCTCCCTTGCTCACTAGACCCCAGTCCCACAGACTGCTCTGCTGTTTCATGAACATACCAAGAACATTTTTGCCTTACCATTTTGAACTTGCTTCTCCTCTGGCCAGTATTTGCCTTTCATTTATAACCACATGGTTCATTCAAATATTGCTAGGGACAGTTCCACTAATCATCCTTTCCCAAACAGCTGTACATGACCACCACTATATATGTCCCTTTACCTTTATTGATTTTTATAGCTTTTTTACTATTTAATATTTTTATTTGCTCATAACTTATCTCTTTCAGTGAGATTTTATTCTCCATGATAATATGAATTTTGTCTGTTTGCTTAAGTATTTGAACCCTTAACACTGAGAACAGTGCTTGGTATTGTAAGCAATAAACAAATATTTGTTGTTAGAGTGGAGGAACAACTCCTGTTTCTTCTTCAGTGAGGTGGGGTAACTATTGGGCAAAACAACTAAGACAAGTTTCAAAATGACTAGAGAAGAAGAGTATAAAATTTCAGCACATATAAAGATCAATGGTTGAAGAGATGGAAATGCTTACTCTCCTGATTTGATTAATAGTATTATATACATGTATTGAATTATCATGATGTACCCCATAAAGATATACAAATTGAAAATAAATAAATATTTGTTGAATAAATGAATGAGTAGTCAAGCGATATGAAAGATATGAATCATATATTTGTGAAACAGAGTTTCTCATCTGACCTCAGGATTAAATCTGGGGAAAACAGAAGAGAAAGCACAAGGATTGAACTAGTCACTCCAGGGTGGGTAGAAAATGACCATATCTCATGCTCCTGAAAAAAGTGTCCTGTATTCAATAAAAGTTGCTGAAATCCATCCTGATGTGGATAAAAGTTGTTCTCTGAGGAGGAAGGAGAAAATGAATGCTGAAACCAGGAGGGTCATGGGGGTGGAGAGGCACTGACATCACCAGGATGAGGAAGCCTAAAACAAGGGTGTCAGCTTCATAGAAACAGCAGGCAAAGAAATGTCAGGAACAAATGAGCTTTGTTCCAGTGAGACAGTGATTTTAGCTTTGGGGGGACTTGAGGGAAGTGTGAGTGGAGTACCCCGGAGAACAAAGGATGTGACTAGATCACTTGAGTTGCAGAAAAAGGAACAGATGGGATGTTGGAACAGTTGTACACATGGCCAGTCTAGTTTTAAGAGGCACTAAAAAAAACCAGGACCAATTTCAAGTTCCACTGGTATGACTTAGTTGTCTGGTGGAACAGCAAAATATCATAAGGATGTTACTAGGACTGTGGTTGAACCTACCATGGCACTAGGTGAAAAGTGTGGCTAAGTCAGTGCTGAGAGATAGTAACTGAACCATTTGTATATCTGATTGAAACTGTTGTGCATGGTGCTGAGAATGGGACTCAGTTCTCTATTTCATGGAACAAATAACCAAGCTGGCTACAGCACTGGGAATATTGCTGGGCTCTCCATGGCAACAGGAGAATGGGATTAAATGTCCTTGGTTTGTAAATGTGGTCAGAATGGTCAAGACTTAGAGAAGTTTTTTTTTTTCTTTCTGAGATTTCAGCATTTTATATAGTCAGTGATACTGATACGTATCTAGCTGAGCTGTCCATTAGCCTGAAAAATTTTATCTTTAAACATTTTATTGGAGTTACAGTATTTTGGGGATGTGAGTAAACTGTTTAGGGAAGAGATGGAATTGAAGTAGATAATATGTATGTCCAGGGAAATATAATAAGCTGTTTGGGTGGTGAAAGTGAGAACACAACCAGTCACCATCCTGCCCAGTGGTTAGAGATGAAACCTCAGCTCTCTCCAGCACCAGAAAAATAGCACTGAGCCATCTGCAAAATTAAATAATCCTGAGTTATCTCAGATGCTATGGGAATGGGGCTGGGGGAATCCTTGCTGACCATGACAATCCCTGAATGATGCAGGGAGGACATCACACTGCGGAGGAAAATGCATGTGCTCTCCATGGTCTTGCCAGAACAAGGAAGGCACTAGGCTGTGCTTGAGCTGTCCGTGGTACTGAACGCTAGAGGCGAGGATGGGTGAGAGCTGTGATGGGTTTCTGTGAGGCTTGGAGAGTAACTATTGCACTGAATTGTGGCTGAAGTGATGAGGATAGCTACATTTCTGTAGGAGCAAAACGGGAAGAAGAAAGTGATTGAAAGAAGAAGCGTGGGTGTTTGGGGGAGAAAGTGCCTAATCAGGTACTTAATAAAAAATATCTCTGCTCACCAGAATGGAGGTCCAAATGAAGTTGAAGAGGAGGAATATTCCTTTCTCAAGAGTCTTTGAATTACCAACTAAAAATGAATAGGAGGGAGTCCAGTGGATGAGAGAAAGGGGACACTGTGAAGGGAGAAAGGGAGGAAATAGGGAAATGTTGGGGAATGAAATGGAGCAGATCACATTATGTGCATGTACAAATATGTCACAATGAACACCACTATTACGTGTAATTATAGTGCACTAATAAAGCATTAAAAAAGAGTCTCTGCCTCCCTGCTATCACCCCCAACACATTGACAATAGGGTCACAAGGAGGGAAAAGTTTGTTTCTCAAGGAAGAGGATAAGTTCCACATCACATGATCTGGAAATATTGTGGTCCCAGAAACCCAGATGACAGAGAGCCAGAGACTCAGAGTTGCAATTATTCAAACTACCCAGAAAATAGTGTGGTTTTATTGAAATAGCCACTAGGCTTAGCGACAGAAAGCATGGATTCTGATACTGAATGGGTTTTCTGAATTCCATGACCCTCTCTTCTGTGATTTGTAAACTGGACATGATTACCTCTGTCCTGTTCATCTGATGTTGTTGGTAGAATCAAATAATGTATGTGAAAGCACTTTGTAAGCTAAGTGCTGTACAAATTCACAACACAGACATTAATATTCCCATTGCACATGTGATTTAATAGCCAATAGCCACTTAGCCTGTTTCAACCCCACACTGCTAGTTCTCAGCATATAAACTAAATAAACACATGAGATCATTTGCAATTAAATTCAATATAAAGAAGTTACAATGTTCCACTTCACTTCTCTATACCCCATCTTTAGTGTGTGAATACTTTTGAATATGATTCAGCTGCCCAAAATAAAAGCATTCATTTAATGAGGTAATTTAAATTACAATAGACTCAAGAAACTGAAGGAGATTCATGCTGTGGATAAGAATTTTATTTTTTTTTAAATACAGAATCTACTTCTTTTCTCTTATTCCTAATCCTCCCTCCATAATTCCTATTCTACTCAACAGGAATATAATAGAATATATCACTAACAGACTTTTAGAATTCTTGGAGGAGGGAACCTTACAAGAATGGTGAATTCTTATTATTTTAAAAATGATGGATTAACATTGGCAGGTATATTTAAGTAAGCCAAAGATTTTGTAAGGGTGAAATGGAAGCTTGGATTCCTGTGTCATGTCAAAATCACCAATGTAGACAGTTCACCATTTGGTAAGTTCAGGTAAGTAGTCAATTTCATAACTGATTTAGGCTTTCTAGGGATACTGGCATCCCAGGTTCAAGTAGGAGGCTCATGCTTCAGAGATCACATAGGAGAAACACAACAGTACTTGTCATTCAATCCACTTTACTATGTCTCTCTCAGTCTCATTCACCAAAGCTTTCACCAAGTTGCAAAAGACCTCCAGGGCACCGATTTCAGACAAATTTTCAGACCTCTACTTTTACTTGATTCAGAAGGATTTGACACAATTGATCGCCCTATTTTTTTAAAATCCTCTCTCTTTGTCCAGTCCATCTGAAACTTCACTGAAGTCTTCTTTCTTTTCTATTGAGTCATTAACTATTGGAGCTTCTTGGCATTCTGTCCTAGTCCCCATTTTATCCCCCTTTCATAGAAACTAAACCTTTTTCCCAACTTCCACTCAAACTTCTCTTCTTGGCCAGACCTGACAACATACCTATTCTTTTTTAATACATCCACCTCTAAATTGGTTTCTTCTTTATCTTCTCTTTTATAAATGGCACCCTCAAAAACTCAGTTGACCTCCTAATAAATCTATAGACATTCTTCCCTACTCTAATCTCAAAGTCCCAACTATCTCTTTACTGGCTATGTTCATAGTAACCAATATGATCTTTTAAAATGCAAAAAAAAAAAGAAAAGCAAACCTGATCATATCACTCCTCTGATAATACCTTTCCAAGGCTTCACAATTCCTTCAGACTGTGTCTAAATTCATTCACGTGTTACAAAAGGCCTGGCACAATCTTGTCCCTGCCCATTCTTCTCTATCTCTCTGTCCCTGCTTCTGCACTGGCAGTCACCTTTCCTCTTTCAGTTGCAAGGATTCACCAACTTCCTTTCTGCTTCAGTCTCTTCACACACGTGCTTTTCTCCTTTCACATGTGCTTGCACCCTCTTGGTAGTGTTTTTTTTTTTTCCATCCTTTTCCAGGTTGATTTCTATTGTTGTTTTTTTGGTTTAGTTTAAATGTCACTTCTTTAGAATAGCCTTTCCTGACCCTCTAAACTAGACCAGGTATCTTTGTTATTCTCTTGCATAGCAGCCTACACTGTCATGGTAGTTATTTCAGTAATTACCTGTTCAAATGACTGCTCCTATCCTAGAAAGTAAGCTTCTCAATGCCATGGGTCCTATCCATCTTTTCCCTGCCACAGCTCTGTAATAAGCTATGTTCAGTCTTTGGGCATCTTCTCTCTCTCTGGATCCTAATATTCTCATCTGTGTCAGGGGATTGATCTAGATGTATACCAAGGCCCTTCTATATTGACAAGAAGCCATTTCCTTTGAATTACCTCAGAGACCTTTGAATCTACTCAGGGAGAAAAGGATCCCCCACAATCATGACATAATTAAAAAATATATAGGATTTGAAAAATATATATGCTACTCTGAATATGGAGTTGCGGATTTTTTGTTTTGTTTTGTTTTGGTTTTGTTTGTTTGTTTGTTTTTGGTAATGGGGACTGAGTCAAGGGTGTTTTATCACTGAGCTGCATCCCCGGCCCTTTTTATTTTGAGACATGGTCTCACAAAGTTGCTGAAGCTGTCTTTGAACTTGCAATGCTCCTGCCTCAGTCTCCCAAGTTGCTGAGACTACAGTACAGTGGCACACAGCCAAACATGCAGTTTTAAGTAGCAAAGGTAAGCGCCTCAAGGTGTTGAGGAAGGGACAGAACAACAGGGATGAGAGAAGCTGGTGAAGGGATACTGCAGGAAGCTGTTGGCAGAGTGTTTTATGACTGGATATATCACAATATGAATGTCCAGTGCTCTCTGGGCTCTGGGATCCTGGAAAACATGAATATACCCTCCCCCCAGTAAGGGCTCCCCCACTGGGGCCTTTTTCTGTGTTTGGTTTTGATTGGTCACATCCTGAAAGCAGGGGCAGCTAAATGGGACCCCCATCCATGAGGCAATTCTGTGCTTGTTAATCTTCTTCTTAAACACTAATTATTTTAGAACCAAATACGTTTCTCATGAACAATAATTCCCTTTCTTCTTTGCTAAGTTTCTAAAGAAGAAAATATGCAAATTCTAATAAAAATTGACGGGTAGAAATTGGTTTTGGACAAGGTTCTGAGGCAGGAGCGCTGTGAACATTATGTAAATGCCAACCAACATAATGCAACTCATCGATTTATTCCAGGGAGGCACAGGGACTCAGAAAATCCCGTGTTGCTGCACAGCTCCTGACATGACATTGAAGGAATCCGTCTTTTGTTCACAAATCACATTCTGATTTGGTCCTTCAGTTCTGCTTCCCAATGGCAAATTCTGACAAAATTGTGCATCTCCTTTTCGACTGAAGCTTCAATGTGGCTTCTTTAAAGAGACCTTTCTTAATCTCGTCTGTCTAAATTTGGTGTCCCCAAGACCTCTCCCAAAATTCTGTTTCTTATCTTTCCTGGCACTGATCACAGTTGATAATCATATTTATTTGTGTGTTTGTTTAGTGTTGATATGCTCCACTAGACTGTAAATTCTACGAGGGCAGAAATGACATTTGTTCTGTTCACGGCTCTGTGTCCTTAGTGCCTGGCACAGTGAACAGCGTGTAGCAGATGCTGCATGTGGGTTTGTTGAATATTTGCATGAAATATTGTCATTAAGTAAAAATGGGGTCTCGGTGAGATCGTCACATCCTAAAAACTTCGTAGCATATGCTTAGTGTTTCAGATTTTTCAAAATGCATTAGATTGAATCTAATGTTGGCATCCTCTAATTTTTTAAAACACATTTTAAAAGACTTATCACATCTCTCTCCCAGTACAGCAAAATCTTTTCATTGGTTAAGAATGCCATTGGTGGGCTGGAGTTGTGGCTCAGTAGTAGAGCACTTACCTAGAATATGTGAGGCATTGGGTTTGATTCTCAGTACCACATAAAAAATTAATAAATAAAATAAAGGTATTTTTAAAAAAGAAAACTTGAAAAGAAAGAATGCTATTGGTTTAGAGAGGTATTACAGTGCAATGATTAATTTCTTGTTTTCTGGATCCAGACTATCTGGGTTTAAATCCCCCACTCTACGAATTCTTAGCTCCAGGATTATGGACAAGTTATGTAACTTCTTTGGGCCCCAGTTTTCTCATCTGTGAAGCAGCCATAATAATAGTAGTATGAGGGAGTCATGAGAATTAAATGAGTGAATGTAAATATATTGCTTAGAACATAGAAAGCATTTATGTTGATTTTTGTTATTAATATTATTATTCTCAAATATAATATAATTAAGAAGTGGATCTAGAAGTGCTACTCGATCTATATGATTTCACATCAAACCATACAATGTCCATGAAGTACAACTATCCCCGATGAACAGGGGAAGAATCTGAGATGCAGACAGGTAAAGAATCTTGCCCAAGGGTTCCAGCTGTTCAGAGCTGTGCCAGCAATCCTGTTTCCTTAGGATTCCCTTTCTCTTATTGGTGTCCCATGTGGTAGGACTGGAATAGATTGGAACAGTGCAATGCCCTCAGTCAGTCACTGAGCCAGTGGTCTGATCAGGATGTTCTGAGTCCCTCAGAGGACATTCTACCCCTCACTTAGCTTGCTTACAGTGTCCACAAGCCAAGAATCAGCCGATACTTTCTTCATGCTTCTTACCCATGTTTGGCCCATGATCATTCAAGGATCCAGCTAGCACTTTTTTTAAAAAAATTAAATCTCAGCTTTATTCATTTAGAAATCAAACAAAAATGATGGTTGCTTTATAGCTTTGTTAATACACCAGGCACAGTGCTCAGAATCTTATGCAATTGGCTCATTTAATTCTCACACAATCATATGAAACAGACCCTCTTATCAGCCCTTTTCCACAGGTAAGGTGCTAAGGTCTTGAGTCTGTCTTAGCTAAGGTAGAGGTTAGCCAAGCTAAGCTAGCTACTGGAGATCTAAGTTATTATTCTTTTTCACTTCTGCCTAGTCAGTAATGAATAAAAGTACTAACACTGTTTACTCTGGGGGTATAGTCTTAAAAGTGCACCATGTTTACTAATTCTAAGTTTGTAAGTTCATGCTTTTCCAAACATATGCAAACACCTGTGTTTCTACCATCTGACCAAGACATAGAACATTTCCTGCACCCAAGAAGATGTCCCTGTGTCCCCCTGCTCCACTGGAGGTAGCTACTATTCTGACCTGTCATTATTTGGCACTTTCTGTGTGTTTCTGGTTCTTTGCTTGTCACTGAGCCCTGAGCACAGTAACCTCCCCACAATTTTCCATCTATCTAACTTCAGCCTACTATTCAAAGCCCCTCAATTCCCTTTTCCTGAAGCTTCCTCTGATTTGTGCTGCTGGCCAGCCCTGTGAGTCCCACGAAATAAAAACAACAACAATAATAATACATAGCGTATTCCACCTTGTGTCTCAGAGGACTGTGTCTGATGCAAGGTCATGTTCACACCTGCTGATGCACTTGTGCTGGGCTTCAAAAGCCTTGACTCCCCCCTGCAGAGTGTGAACAAAGCATCAGAGCCAGGCAGTGCCAAACCATTTTAGGGGAATTCCTCACATTGTGGGCAGGAGACTAGGTTCCTGTTCCCTGTGCCAGTAACCAGCTATATGACCTTGAATAAGTCACTGGAACTGAAACTTGAAGTTTCAGTTTCTGTGTCTATAAATGAGGGCATCAGACTAAATCCAATTGGAATAGGAGCTAATAGGAAGCAAAAGGCCCTTTATGGAAATCCCACCTGTTTAATCTTTACTGTAGTCTTGTGACACAGGTATGATTATGGCCATTTCACATTTGAGGAAAGAAAAGGAAGGAGAGTACCATGCCTAAGGGGTTAATAATAGCAAAGCTAAGACCCTAGCCAAGGCCCAGCTCAGTGCACAAGGCCCATGCTCTTAATCACTGTGCTCTATACCAGGCCATGGTCACTCTGACCCCTTCTGTTTTACAAACTAGTTCACAAAACATGGCCCTGGTTATCTTTGGAGAACCAGAGAGAAGCACAAGTGAATCGTAAGGTAAGAAGAGTGACCATGATGTCTAATGAGCAAGATGGACCAGTATGACATCCTCCCTGGGGACAAATAGTTCTTCTAAGCCTCTCAGAATTGATGCTGGCGTGCAAGGGAGAGAACACATTTGCTTGAGTGGGGAGGGTGAGAGAAGGTGCTGTCATATTTGAATCTTACTCCCATATGGTCCAAGACACCAAACCATGATTTTTATTCAGTAAGTATTCACTGAGCTGCTAATGTGTGCAAGGTTTTGATGTTGATATAAAAACCAAGGAGACTGATATCCTGCCCCTACTAACCTCACTCTGGTGGAAGAGAAAAAAAAATACAAGCAGCTTCCCAATTTGAGACAGGGACCACAAAAATGAACATAATTGAAGAGGAGGGTGGAAGCAGAGAAAGGGAGGGAGTGTACTATGCCTTGTGGAAGAATGAGGCTATATGACCTTGGACAGATAAAATTGGGGTGCTGGATGGGTGAGCTTGGTGGATGCAGAATGAGTGAGAAAGGACACAGCAATCAGAGGCAGGGAAAGGACAGTGTTTCTCTCCTGAGATCTCAGGAGTTATGGGCTCCAGGTTCAAGTGATTGCTTCATATCTGGGGATCCACAGGTCAGTCTGTGTTCTGAGAGAAGGGGAGATACAAGGAACCTTGGGGCCTGAAGTTGAGCCCTTCTGACTTAATTGGGCTCTGACATACGGGAATACATGACTGCACATGCTCAGAGTCAGAGATTACTGGTTTTCTCCTCCTGGAAGAGCACTTCCTTGGTAATATTTATTTATGAAAAACTCTTTGTCACCATTTACCATTACAGACCATTCTCAGGTTTCTTTTCCATTTCCTTCTCATGATTATTATCTCAAAATCATCCTTGTAGATATATGCTCTTTCATAAGCCTGGGGCAAAAATATGCTGTTTCCATTTATAAGCTTGTTTATCATTATTATTATTACAACATTATTGGACTGCTAAGTGAGTGGACAGAGAACTAGGAGATTACTTTTTAAGACCACTCTAAAATCTTCCTAACATTTCAAACCAACTTCATGCCATTTCAAAACAAATTTTTCCATCAATCTAAAAGCAATTCATTTCCCTGTGTCATTTCAACCTTCCTCCCACACCATGTGGCTAGAAAGCCTGACCTTTGGCTTCTGTTACTCAAAATATGTATGTGTGATTCCTTCTACCTGCTTCATTTTGCAAGTCCAGTAAAGCAAACCCAAACTACATTTTAAAATCATAGCAGATGCTTCTCTTTCTCCGCCTCCAATCTGATCAGGTAATCTCAAAAAGCAAAGTCATGATCAAGAATCAAATTTACATTAAGTGCTCTAGAGTTATGGGAAGAAAAAAAGCCAAACAAAGCCAGAGCCCCAGAAATGCTGGAATGAGCCATTCTGGATTGCAGATGTAGGGCTGGAAAAAAAGTATAGGTGGCTTTGATCCTAGCTGTCGTCAGTTCACTGAACATGTATAAATGCACTGAACATGTGTAAATGGTAGGTTGGAAAACACACTTGGCCCCCTGGTATATCTTTTTTTCATCACAATATCTTAAAACAGGAATTCCTCTACTGTTGTCTATTAGACTTTTCTGGAGAGCATTGAAAAATACTTATTCTTAGCTTTCATCTTCTAGGCATTCAAATTCACCCTAGAGCAGTGCCAGGTGTTTCTAAAAGTTCTCCAGAATAAATTAGACCAAGAGCAGAAACCACTGCTTGGACCCTTACCCACAACCTTCTACCAAGAGTATTTTTTCCTTGAGTTTGACACAAAAACCATCTACCAAAGTCCAGGACTCTCTGCTTTCTATGTCTATGTCCATCTTTATTTAGTTTTTCACAATCTCATCAATACTCTCCCAGGATATTTAGCCTCTGTTATCACAGTTTTAGTAAAAATTTCTAAAACTACACCTACTAATAAAACAGTTTTATATATCAATGTGACCTTATGAAAAGCATGCACTTGACTCTTTGTCACCATTTACCACTACAGACCATTCTCAGGTTTCTTTTCCATTTCCTTCTCATGATTATTATCTCAAAATCATCCTTGTAGATATATGCTCTTTCATAAGCCTGGGGTAAAAATGGAGCATGTAAAGATGAAAAGTTTTGAGATTTAGCTTTAAATTTCCCCCTTATCCTTCAGAGGAAAGGAAGCACTGGGAATCTTCTGTACAAATAGATTGATCTTTAAATATTTTTTAAAGAACCATGAATATTTTTGTGAAGGCCATGAATCTAAAAAGCCTGCAAAACATGCTTTATTTTTGGTTAAAGAACATAATCTGCAATTCTCCCTGCAATACCCCAAGTATATATATTTACACTGTCAATCATCATCTGGCCCCTGAGTCCCACAGCCAAACCTTTGCTGCTCAGTGTTGTTTTCTTCTAGATTAAGTGTTCCTTTATTCTATCCCAGACTGCCTCCTCTGGAAACCATGAGCTCCTGGAACATACGTTCAGCTTAACATTCAAGCATGGCAAGAAGAAATTCCATCTGACATCTGCTCTCCAGCCCAAAGACCAGAGGGTGGCTCTGGTAGGGCAAGCAAGTCTGAGACCCCCCAGCTTTGCAAAGACTTACACTTGTTCGTCCTCCTCAAGGAAGGTAGTGGGCCTTGTCTGATGGAACCTTGCTGTCACTCAGGAACCTACAAGGAGGCATGCCTTCTTGGGTGCCATTCCTATTTCCCGTCACGAGTTCCACCCTGGTTGCTGGTGCTCCAGAAAGTGCTCTCTTTGGATGGAAGCAGGGCGGGGGAGTGTGGGGAGAGGCTTATGTGTGATTAGATGGTAAAGTAGCAAATGTGATTTTAAATGATCTCATGGGACATGCTGAAACCTAAGGAAGCAAAGAGGCTGCACTTAGATAATGATGCCTCCAGCATCCAGGATGGACTCCCAGCCTGGATAAGACTGCCTTGATAACAGGACAGGCTGTTTCCTACCGTTGACCCCAAAGCAGAGCTGCACCCAATCGCACGGTGCCTTCCTTGTTGCTAGGCCCCTGTTCCAGAATAAACAGTCACCTTTATTGAAATGTTTATGCTTCCTTTATTCAATAGAAACCTAAAATTTAATTTTTTGTGCCTTGGGAAAATTTAATTGAAAAAAAATATTGGAAGTAATTTTCATATTCTTTTTACACACTCAGTCATAAAACAGGTCTTATAGAGTAGTGGTTTGAAATGATATTGCAAAAGAAAAAAAAAGGAGACTCAAACTCTCTTTTAAAAAAGAGCAAGGGAAAATAACTTGTCCACAGTGACATGAGATCAAAAGGAGGGGAGAGGTGATCCCAACCCAAGCTGACTCCTGTGCTGCTGCCTGGTTCACTTTTGTTTGGACTAGGAGTTGTCCCTCAATGTCACTTGATAATGCAGGAAACAGACTACGTGCTTTATTACATTACAACTCCATTTATTCAAACTCTCCAAATCAACCCAAAGCAGCTTCTTTGGGTCAGACTTCTGCTCTGGTGAAGCCTGGGCTTCTCCCTGCAGAAGCCAACACTTGTGAACGGACAGGCCAAGGAGAGACAAGCACCCCCATTCCGAGGTACCACTCAGCAGAAAGGATGGAGGTCTGAGGCTGTAGGCACCAGAACAGCTCTGGGGGCTGGGGTGACAGGGGAAGAGGAGAGTGGTGCTGCTTCCACCTCTGGCAGCCTTTTTAGGGTGCTTCCGTTGGTGGT
>JAJEJO010018401.1:0-17726 GCA_020662805.1 Glaucomys volans | reverse complement strand
AAAAAAATTAGAATTGGAGGAAATGTAAAATGGGGTAGCCTCTGTGGAAAACAGTCTTTGTGGTTCCTCAAAAAATTAAACATAGAAGTACCATACAATCCACAACGCCATGTCTAGGCATATACCCAAAAGGATGAAAGCAGGGACCTGAACAGATATTTGTACATCCATGTTCCTAGCAGTATTATTTCCAAAAATCAAAAGGTAATACGATCCATGAATGCATGAGCAGATAAACAAAATGTGATGTATACATAAAGTGGGATATTAGTCAACCCTAAAAAAGATGACTTTGATGACATATGCTAGTTAAAATAAAAAAAATAAGTCAGTCATAAAAAGACAAATACGATCTGATTCCACTACCTAGAGTAGTCAAAGTCATAGAAACAGAAAGTGGAACAGTGGTTGACAGCAGCTAGAAGGGGTGGGGAAAGGGAAGACATTGTTAATGAGTGTGGGGTTTCAATTTGGGTAGACAAAAAAGCTCTGGAGATGGACGGTGTTGATGGTGGCACCCACTGGGAATGTACTCGGTGCCACTTTAAAATGGCATTTTTAAATGTACTTCACATTTGTTAAAATTAATCTTTCGAAAATGTGTGACTCTTTGGGCAGCCAGTGTCACCCTCTCCTTTCTAGTCTGTGGACTGTCTGGAGAGTTTGCCCTCTGTCTTGCTGAGCGTCAACCTGGGAAGAGGACAACCCGGGAAGAGGCCCGTGTGTGGATGGAGTAGCTGACCTGCAGCTGGCTTTGGCATGGGAAGAACCCCAGGGCGCCATGCCCCAGCAGATAACTGAGGGCGCTGACAAGGGGTCAGAGTCCCTGTCACCCTTCAGGGCTCAACTGGAGAGCCTGGGGCTGACTGTGTCACCCAGCAGGGAAGGCGGGAGCCCAGCAATCAGCCTCATTTGTCCGATGGCCCAGCACTGGGAGCTCCTGGGAATGGCAGCTGGCAGGCGGCCCTGACCTACAGCAGAGGCTGGGGAGTGTCACCGTGTGGTGGAGTGTCACCATGTGGGTGAGAAGGGAGGTGCTGAAGGCTGCCTCTCCAGGGAACAGCCCAACCCATGTTCTGAAGGGGGGAAAACAATTTTCTTATGAAAAGGACATTTTCTAACTGACAAAATCTGGATAAAGACCACAGCGGGGAGGGGAGGACCCAGAGAAGTCTGAGCAAGGACGGCTCGGGTTTGCAGAGTTCAAGACTTGCTGGAATCTCAGATGCCCCGTTACTAATCAAACACAAAACAAACAAACAGAGCAAGTACAAACAACAGGTAACCCTGAAAACACATAATCCAGGAGCGATGGCTGACATTATAATTACTGGCTACTATAAATTGATTCCCTTACTGTGATTTCCTAAGCACAGTTAAGGGTGGTCATGTTTACAGTCCTGGCAGGGAATTTAATGACAAACCTTAAAACTAGGGTTAAGAGTTATTGCTAACTGAAGACTGACCATAAAAAAGAGACGTGGAATGATCTAGTACGCCAGCACTGCAGTTTACAGTACAGACTGCTTCGTGCGTACCAGCTTGCTCACGGTTTACCCTGTGTTCCTTATGTGAAATCCAGGCATCCCTGGGCTTCCAACAGGTGGGTGTGCCGGAGGGCAAGTTCTTATCCATGCCAGCCTCAAGGACTCTTGATTATTCCCTTTTTTCACTGATTCAGGGGCACCACACACACTGGCCAGAGGAGGGAGGATAAAGCTGGCCACAGTGGCGCATGCCTGTAATACCAGTAACTTGGGAGACTGAGGCAGGATTGCAAGTTCAAGGTCAGCCTGGAAACTCAGTGAGATCCTGTTTCAAAAGAAAAATAAAAAAGGGCTGGTCATGTGGCTCAGTGGTACAACACCACTGGGTTCGATCCCCTGTACTGTACCCCCCCCCAAAAAAAAATAGGAAGAAAGAAAGAAAAGAAAGGGTGGGAGAGTATGGATAACGTGTCCTTCCTTTCCTGATCTCCCTGTGGCCTTCCATACCCCACACCCTACTCTCTATGCCCCTGGGATTGGTCAGCTGCTACTAGAGCTGTGCTGTCCTTGCTGCTGATTCCGGTGAGACTACACGCTATCTGAGGACAAGGACTGTGTCTCCCCATCCATCTGGGACTCTAATAACAACAATAACAACAGTGGCTAACACTGAGTAAGCAATTACAATGAGTCAAGAATTATTCTGAGTGCTTAACATATATGAATTCTTTTAACCCTCATAACGGCCCTGTGATCTTGGGACTACTGATACTATTGTGGTCTGTGTTTAGCAGGGAGACAAATGAAAGCCTGTCCAAGCTCATAGAGCTAGTTAAGTGCCAGCAGTCCTGCCACCCACCTCAGACCAGGATCTGTCCATGGCAGGAGTGTGGTACTTTCCCCTGACACATGGAGAATTGTCTGCCATGACACCTGGGAGCAGGGAGTGGGGTGGGACTCTCAGAGGGCTCTCACCTCCATCAGTCTGGGCCTCCCCTGAGGACAGGGATCCCGTTACCTTTATCAGTCTGGGAGCCCCGAAGGGCTGAGGCCACCTGGAGAAATTTCTGAGGCCTTAGTCCCACAGCATTGTGCTTCCCTCTGTCTTGTCCAGATAGAAGTTTTCAGAGGAAGGGGACCTGACACTCCCTCAGGGCAGAGACTGTGAAGCAGTCCTCCAAGACACAGTGCTCTCCTTCCTGCCAGCGTAGGACTCTGGGCACGGCCCAGCTCAGGGCCATATGCTGGATTTCTCTCTGGTCCCAGCTCCAGGCTGGCCAGGCGGATCTGAGCGTGAGGTCTGGCTGGCCCCTGGGATTTAACAGGCAGTAAACAACCCCATTCATGCGTCAGTTGTTTTGCTTCAGAGCAGCCTCATCAGCTGGACAGGCCCTGACCAGATCCCGCCAAGTTTATTCCCAGCGGTGGGAATGCAGCAGGAAGAGCAGATCCCCTGGAGCTCAGCTCTCAGTCTTTTCCAAGAGGCTACTTTCCATCCCCTTGAAGTCTAAGATTTTTACTGGGGAGAGGTGGTCTCCGGTAGTAAGACATGAAGTCCCGGAGAGGTAAGGGGAGAGGAGGACCGTTGTTTCTCCTGTGGTTTCTTGGGGGGTAGGGTCCCAGCAAACCAAGGAGGAATGGAAATGGCAGTCAGCAGAAAGAGACCCCAGAGAAGCTTGCAGGGTCTCAGCAGCTCTCTGGTCTCCAGGGCTTGGAACAGTTGGCCAGGACCCCGGAAGCCCCCAGCTTCATTCTTCCTGTCCTCTCCCCTCACTTCCCAGACTGCTACCTCTGCCCAGCTTGTTTCCAAAGGCCCAACCATGTCGACGTAGACAGAAAAAGATGAGGGTCCACGTGGGGCAAAGCTTGGGAAAGAAGGATTTGAAAGCCTGGGGCAGGGAATAGGAAGCTGTGGGTAGAAGAAATGCAGAGGCAGAAATCCTGGGAGTAGAGACCAAAGGTCACAGGGTAAGGAAGGGGACTGGTGACTGGACACCCCTGGCAAAGGAAGAAGCAATAGTCATTGTTTTCTGCTTGACTTCGGCTGGTCCCTACAAGCTCATTTTCTCTTCTTAGCAGATAGACGGAAATGACATTATCAGACTTTTTTGCAAATGGGCAAGCAGATTAGCTTGTCCAGGGTCTACAGAGTTTGCTAAAGAGCTGGTACTAAGAGTTTTCCGGGGTGTTCCCTACTCACTGGTACTGGGGACTAAACCCAGGGGTGCTCTACCATGAACAACATTCCAACCCTTTTTATTTCTTTATTTCAGCCAGGGTCTCACTAAGTTGCCCAGCTGGCCTCCAACCTGAGATCTTCCTGCCTCAATCTCCAAGTGGCTGGAATTACAGGCGTGTGCCTGGGCACCAGGCTTCCAGAACTGTGGTCCAGATTTGCTGGCAGAGGACCGGGGGAAGTAGGTGGGGCATTCCACAGAATGGCAGGCCTAGGGGCCAATAAGAAGGAGGCACGCTTATTGACCAATCAGGTCCTCATATGTAGGCCCCACCCACCACACTCAGGTCTAGAAGAAACCACATCAGATGGGAGCAGCGGTCACAACCTGCACACACAAGCCCTACACAGATCCCGTTTGTCGACAGCGCGCAAATCTTCCACTTCACTTTTTAGACATCCCCTCCCACTGCCTCTCACTCCAGCTGTCCAAGGGGCTCCTGTGCTTACCCAGTAGTGATGTCGTCATCCTCTGTCATGGTCTTGCCCATGAGGTCACTGTCACTCATGTAGCCGGATTTGAGATCCACCTCATCAGAGTCCAGGGACTCGACCAGCTCCAGGCGGGAGATGTGGCTGAGCTTGCTGGGACTGCGCATGGGCATGGTGTGGGAGTAGTGGGCCCGCTCGCCGTGCATGTACCAGGCAGGCGTTCCCTCCGACCGGCAGCTCCCACCCACCGAAGGTGCATCACCAGCCTGCAGCCGTGGGCTGGACTGGCCGTAGCGCCAAGACAGAGGGGAGGAGCGGTTGGAGAGGCTGGACACGCTGCGCGGGTTGGCATCATCGCTGTCATAGCAGGTCATCTCCAGGGAGCTGAGCAGAGGGCAAAAGGGCACTCCTTTAGTGAGCACGGTGCTGTGCCCTGTTTCCTTGCTGCACCCCAGGGATGCCTTCCCTCGTGTGTAAGTCTGGCTTTTCCACAAGGTCCCTGTGTTACCCTGGTTACAGGGTGTCTCAGGTAGTCAAGGGAAAATGAGTCTAAGTGGCTGGTTAAGCAATCCAGCCTACTCCTAGAAGCCCATGCTGTTTAATATGGGTTTGAATCCTTTTTTGCCATCTCCAGATAAGTGAGCCAAAGGAAAGTAACTTTGTGAACCCTATTTCCTCATCTGTGCAGTGGGGATAACAGCCTAAGAGTTGGTGGAGTTGGGAGGCCCACAAATAACAGATCTGACAGTGCTTGGTGCGTAGAAGGTGCTGGCTCACAGGGAAGGGGCCAGATGAGACCTTCTGGGGGAGGGGGAGGGACCAGTCACCTGAGCTCAGAGTCTTGACTATTCATTTTATGCAGAGTATGGCCATCCCCTCTTTTCTATCAATGAGCTGAGGGAGAGCTGCTTCCAAGGTACCAGATCTTTTAGGAAAGCCTGGTGTGTGGAAGGAGTAGAAAAAGCTTCATACATGCAGCAGGTCCCTGAGAAGACTGGGCCCAGCCACAGGCCTAGGGCAGCAGCAGAAGAAGCAGAGCCTTCCTGGGGAACCAAATACCCAGCCCTCACTGGATGGGACAGGAATGGGGAAGTGGACAGGAGTGACGCAGGATGCCCAGGGTCCCAAGCCCCAGGCCCTACAAGGTCAGGTCAAGGAAGTGATGCCCAGATTAGAGCCAGAGGTCTGAGGCTGGAGAGGTCTGGGGCCTCAGGGAGGGGGGCATTTCTCCTCAGGGGCCAGGGAATCTGCAGAGAGGAAATACAACTGGGATCTGGCTGGAGAGTTGGCCTGGACTTGGGTTCAGACTGAGACCAATAACTCCACCCAGCGTAGCAGTGGTGCCGGCTCTGAGCAACCTCAGGTAGGATCTCCCTCGCTTGGCTTAACTAAAGCCAGACAGGGTGAGAACATGAAATGAGGCCTTCGGGCACAAAAACTGGGGCAGCTGAGGCAACTGGTGGGTGAATGTGGGAGTACACAAAGCAAAGGAATCTGCCTGGTGAACATGTCCATTTCAGCGCCACCCTCAGGGTTGGGATTGGTGGGGACATTGATTTTCTATTCTTGCTTTTAAAAGTTCCTCAAAAAAGGGAAAATCCTCTAAATTATCTTTATTGGTCCTGAAAAATCACCATGTCTGACCCTGTTGAATATTCCTGGCCTGTCCACACCTGGTTCCTCCCTACCAGGTCCCCAGCAGCCCTTAGGCTCACTGTGCTCTGCAGTCCTCTGTCGCACACTGTATTGTTTTAGCTTCTAGTTACTGTGGACCTTATCTCCTCGGAGAGAGTGGAGGCTCCCTGAAGCCAGAGACTGTGGCCATGCTGTGACTGTGGCTCACTGCTCTATTTCAGGACCTGGAGCCTGGGCTGTAGTTGGTGCCCAGTCGTAGGTCAACGAGGAGAAGCCCCAGGTGGGTCTGCTGAATAAAGAGTGGGGCATTCTCATCACAAGGCTCCGTCCAGGGCCTCGCCTAGTAAGTGCTTAATGAACACAAGCTGACCATGACCACCAGAGGGAGGGGAGGAAGAGGATAGTGGTGACCAGGCTGAGGGACAGGAAGGTCTCCAGGGCAGCGGGTTTGGGTAGTTAGTCTACACTGTGATAAGAGGTGTGTGCAGAGGTGAGGGTCACATGGACATCTGGGTTCTGCAGTTCTGTCCCTGGCTTGCCCTTTGTTTAGCTCTCTGGGCAGAAAGTACCTCTTCCTCTGTTTCATGGCTCTGTCATGTCCTCCAAACACATCTCTAGACCTATGTTGGCAGGGGGATTCTAGCTCAGATCCTCAGTTCCTGACTTCCAGCCTTGCAATCAGCTCCAGGCTTGCCTCTCTGGGGGGAACAGAGTTTCATTTCCTCTCCAGCCATGGCCTCTAACCTAGACTCCCTTCTCGCTGAGGGGACATGAGCCAGCAGAAACAGAGGAAGCAGCACAGGGATAAAGGTTTCTGGAAAGGAAGAGTCTCGAGTGACCTTGGGAGTTCCTGGGGGAAAGCAACTTTGCTGGACAGTGAGCCACTCAGGGATGAGGCTGCATTTGCTCTGTAGGCCGGTGCTCAGTGCCATGTGGACACACAGCTGCTCTCAACCTGTGCCACCCAGCAGGTGCCCTCCCTCCCAGCCTCGGCTGCTCCTGCTGTAGCCAAGGAGTATGTGTTATCCCAACTGCCCCAGGGCAGAAGGACTGGTTGATGGATGGAAAGTACTTTAAAAACTAAAGGAGCCATAAAAAGTCAGGGAGTTGGTGTTTAGGCTAACCAAGTGTGCAACTGGAATAATGTAAACCAACGGCTAAGAGAGGAAGTGGCTCTGGATCCATGGTAAACAAAATCCAGCCTCAGGCTGGTGGTTCCCTTTCCCATAAAGGGAGACAGGAGCCAGAGGCCCCACGCACCCCATGCCAAACCAGTCAGCTTTGCACAAAGGCTTTAGGCCTCCCCTCTACACCCAAGCAGAAGCTGTGCTGCTTCCTTGCGGGGGCAGGGGCAGGGAGGCTGGTGTGGCTGCCTCTGCTCTGCCTCTGTGGGTGAGTCATTTGGGGTGTGACCCTTTCAGCAACTAAGCACTTTCTAGCTTCTCTGGCATGAGGCTGGCGGGTGACTTGGCACTGAGAGATGTTCCAGCAACTTCCCAAGACAGGGGAAGGAAGATGTCTAAGATTTTACCCATCGAGTTTCTAAGTGGATGAGCCCACTTTAGGTTCCAGCCCTGGGCTTGAGGCAGGGAGACAGGAGATAGATGTGAGGGGGCCTGAGTCCCAGGGCTCCTGGAACTCCATGGTCCATGCTTTTTCTAGGTCTCCACCAACCACCTCCCTTACTGGAGTCAGAGTCTTGCTGACCTGAACAGACGTGTAACCCCAGAAAATGGATGCTTCGATTGATTTTATCATTTAAAGTACTCTAGAGGTCCGAGAGGAAAGGTCTAGGTGTCCATAGTGGGGATCTGGAGTGGGGATGGGAAGGTAGTGGAATTCAGAAGGAGAAGGGTGATCTTAAGTAGGAAGAACTAGGCCAATGAGTGACAGCTCCTGAGGATGAAGTTCGGTTCCATGATAGCAACCCCACCAAGGACTAGAATGCTTTCAAAGTTCTCTGTCACTGAGGGTATGTAAGTGTGTGTCTGAATACTTGGGCTGGCCATGTACTAGGCTAAGGAAAGCTCTTTACCCATTGACCCTTTGTCCCAACTTCACTGTCAGTTTTCCAATCCCAGGAGATGGGGAGGAACCCTCTTCCAGGCCAACTGGGGAGGCTTCCTATCCTCACACAGCCTCCCGGTCCACCCCCAGGACTTCCCAACCCTGGCTGCCTATTCTCTCTCACCCCCAGAACTTAGCCCAGCCCTCTGCCCCCCTTGGAGCTGACAACATGAGCTCATCTGGGCAGCCCACAGGAGCCCAGAGGAAAATCTGAATCACATGGAGGAGGCCAGGGCCAGAACTCCACTCCAGGGAGAGGTGCGGTGGGAGGGGTGCATGCCCCACACAGCTGGAGGCTCGGAGGTCTCTCTGAGGGTGGGACTGGGGTGCACCCATGGGACATGGAATGACATTGTGTGAGTCCTGCTGAACACTCAGCCCTCCCTTAGGGGTGATGGAAGAGGCCAGAGGTCATCTAACTGACAGAGGGGTGAAGAGCCCCAGATGTTGGGGGGGCATGTATTCTAGAATCCCAGAACACTGGGACCTGGGGAACAGGAGGAACATTTATTAAATAAAGCCCCTTTTGACAGATGAGGAAACTGAGGTCTAAGGAGGGAGAGTGAGCGACCACACACTTAGCCTCCTGTTCCCTACCTAGCCATTTTGAAACCACTTGCATAAGTGAAACCTAGGCTCAAACTCAAGCAGAGATAGGATGCCCCATTCCCAGCAGGGGTAACTCTGTGGGGCTCTAAAAACCGTGCACACAGCAGGCATGTGGCTTTCCCAGGATGCCTACATGGAGGTATGGAGACCCCTGGGGCCCTGACCTCCAGACCCAGGGAGAAAATATGGATGACTGAGGGAAGATCCTCTACAGCTCCAGCTTACCTGTGAGTCACCTGGGAGCCTCGAAGGCTGGACATGGTCTCTTCCAGGTTCTGTCGAAGATCCAGGACATTTTGCACTGTCCTCTTTCTCTGGGACTCTGGGTCTGGCAAGGAGAGCAGAAAGAGCTGGGTGAGTGGAAAGGGCTTTCTGCTGGGGGATGGGGGATAGGAAAGGGGAAACTGACCATGTCCTCAAGAGGTGGCTCCCTGGGCATGTTAGGCACCTGTCTTTTGTCTTTCTCAAAGATGACCAGCAGAGTAGGTCCTCTAAAAGGCTCTGGACACATGCCCTTGGGCCCTCTGAAGCCCTGACCTTGGCAGGGGCTGGAGATGTGGCTTCTGTTGGTATACGGCCCTCAGATCCCTTAAGTGATTGAATCTACCTCTGGCTCTTTTTGGGGAGGCCCTGCTTCTCACAGCAGAGGTCACAGTCAAGGTTGCCCATGGGTGAGATGCAGGAACACCTGCCTGAACATGCGTCTCCAGAAAAGCACTGGTGAGTGTTTAACAACTGGCTCCTGGAGGAGAAGCCACCATGACTGTCACATTTGCCAACTGCTCTGGTGTAAATCCTCCTACCGTAGCTGCTTTCAGTCTACCAATGTGTCACTCATCACAGTTAGCTCTGGGGAGCTACATAGGCCATCTTCTGCATATTGGAGCCCCAGAAATTGACTGGGAACCTCTGAGGTTCCTCTGTGGGGTTCAGGGAAGATGCTTCCCACAGTGCCTCCTAAAGGCAAGGTGGTTGGTAGGGAGCTGCAGGGGGTGAACAGATAATTTCTGGAACCGGAACTGAGTTCCAAGCAATGCAGAGCCCACAAAAGTGGTGGAATCCTGAGTGAGGAGGAAGCATGCGTGGGACCTCAGAATCCTAAAGGATCAGGGGCCATTCTATTCAACCTGGGTTTCTAGGCAGAATGACACTAGCTTGCGTAGATGAGATTCTACAACAGCAAACAGAAATCTATCCCATCCTCTTTCCAGGGTGAACTTTACATCCAAATGCCTGGGGAGGGCCTGAGCATGTAGGAACTTCTCCATTCTGTCAACCCATCCAACAAATCCATGTCAAACATACACTTGGTATCAGGCCCCATGCTAGGCCCCAAGGACACTAATGAAAGCACCTGGCCTTGTCCCATGGTTTAGCTATTACTTTGGGGTCTAGAGTCACTGAATGGAATCAACCCACCCCGCAATTCCTCCCTGAAAGACAATCTGCAGCAGCAGAGTCAAGGACTGATGGAAAGACAAAGGTGAAGCAATGGAGGGAGCTGAGGAAGTCTGCCTCTCCGGAGACATCCCTTCCCTTCCCTCCCTACTGCCTCCCACAGCCCTCTGCAACCTGCCCCTCTGTCCCTCCCTGACCCACAGACTCAGCTGGAGAGCCAGCTCCTTTGGGTTGTCAAAGGGAACATTTCTGAATCCCTTGAGTGGTATTTTCCCTCAAGACTGAGTTCTGGCCACTGGCAAGTGGCTGCCATGACTGTCTTGCTAGCCAAGTGAGGTTGTGTGAGATGGGCAGCGTGCACGCTGTACCACCCTCTCCAGAGCCTCTGAGGTCCCTTCTCTAGGACAAGTTCCACCCCTGGGCCCAGCCATCTCTCCTTTCCCCTGTCTACCCATCTCTGACCTCGTCTTCTCATGGTCAATGCCAGGTATCCAGTCCTCCATGCTGATGGCAAGAATAGGGACAAATGGCAGGCCTCTGTGCCAGCAGCCTGCACTGTGTCCAGTCCTGGTGTCACCTCTTTGGCTGCCAATGCCTATTTATCCTGGCAAGTGTCACCTTGTGAGCTGCTCTGTGGTTTTAACTGATGGCTTGGCATGGAACACAGACAGGGTCAGAAAGTGTATACATTATATTTTAAGGTTTAATTCTAAAAATGCCTATGTGGCGCTCAGGAACATGCTGCCAAGACATGGGTTTCTGGGTCAGGATGATGCCTTCTATGGGCTTGGCAGAGATGAGGCACAGGCGCATACATGTCCAAGGGGTGTGTCTTTCCAAAGGGGAGGGTGACCAAGTTTGCTCAGAGACTTCTGTGTGTGCCCAATCATTGGCATTCACCATTTAGTTGAATCCTTACAACATTTCTGGGAGATGTGTGTTGATGTCCTGTTTTGTAGAGAGAAAACTGTGACTCAAGAGAGATCAAGTAAATTGCCCAAGGTCACACAGCTAACATGAAGCACAGGGCAGAGGTGAGCCCAGGAAGAAACTCATAGATATTTTTAAAATTATTACAGAACATCTCTGCACCACCAACATCAAGCATGCTGACTGCACACAGTAAGTGCTTAAGGAATACTTCAAGAATGGATGGACACTGCCAGGAATGGCGGCACACCTCTGTAATTCCAGCAATTTAGGAGGCTGAAGCAGGAAGAAATGAAGTTCACGGTCAACCTCAGCAACTTAGTGAGACCCTCTCTCAAAATAAAAAAATAAACAGCTCTGGGATGCAGCTCAGTGATAAAGCGCCTCTGGGTTCAATCCCCAGTACCAGGAAAAAAATGGATATTGTATCTTTAGAAAGATACCTCTCTCCATTCCATCCTCTCTGTCTTTAAAGGGAAATTTGATTAAGCCACACTGGCCATGTTCAAGAAGGTCACTCTACATTCCTTAATGCTCTAGGACCTGGGCCTAGAGGGCGGTGACAGGAATATCGAACTTAATGTCCAAGTAGTGACCAAGAATGGGACTGCCCTTCAGACCTTCCCACTACCAGTCAGTGTCCTCTTTCCTCCTGTCTCTTCCCTCAGAGACTCTCACCCTAGTCCCTACCTTATTCCATGTCAGCAGAGTGGGGTGGGATTACCCCGTAATCTTCCAGACTCACCAAAAACTAGGATGCTTGGAAGTGACTCGGTCACTGGACCTCAGAGATGGCTGAGGTCCAGGGCAGTGACTAGCTGTGGATGGCAGAGAGATGCTAATGGAGGAAGACCTGATAGTGGGCAGCCTCCCCACAGGTGGAGGTTTGGGATGCAGGGGGCATTAGGACAGGGCTTCATTTGCTGGGAAGTGACCAGGATCTGCTCTCAGCTCCCAGGCCAGGACGGGTCCTGCCAACACTCCACCCTAGGGCTCCCTCGTGCCCTGGCGGTGCCGCCTGGTGGTCATCTTGGGTATACCACCCTGCTTCTCCAAGGCTCAGCTCAAGGGGTGTGTGAACTCCTGAGAAGTCTGGCTCTCCTCTACATTCCAGGGTGACAGACACAATGCTGGGTGGGAAGGGATGTGCAGCTTCAGCCCCAGGATGAGAGGGCTTGCAAGCTTATTAAGGGCAGGCCAGACGGCTCGAGAGGCTGCAGATGCTTTGCTCTGGTGTGGGAGGCCAGGCAAGCTGGCATTCACATCCATGGCCTCCAAGGCAAAGTTTTACATTTTTAGCTTTAAAACACCAGTAAGTTGCAAGTGCAAGGAAATTCAACCCACCTCTAACCCTCACCCACATCCAACCCTCAACCTGCCTCACCTCTGACCCCCAACCTATAACTAAGCTTCACCACTTTCTCATATGTCCCATGAGGGCGAGGCCCAGGGATGGAGAGAAAGCATCTGAGCACACCCTACTTCGTGAAGACCACAATAACCTCCAAGTGCAATCATGTGTTTTTGTTAGCTATGCCAACATCCCTTGAAGGCTGCTGCCATATGTCTCCACCAACTCTTTGGTCAGGGTGTGGGGCAGGCCAGGAGGTCATAATAGAACCCAGACACAGCAAAGGTGGAGGAGTCTGGTGGCCCATCTCCCCTGGTGTCCGCGTTATGGGAAGCTCTCAGGACACTCCCTGTCTACATGACACCTTTGGGCACATTAGATCAAGGTCCTGTCCAAGCCAACCCAGCTCTTGCCAAGCCCAGGACTTGGCCAACAAAGTACCGCTTTCTCCTTCATTGCAGGCAGGTTGGGACACCACCTGCCCTGACTTCGAGGGCCCGGGAGTGCTCCGTGCTCTTAACTCTAGCAGAACAGTCTCCAGCTTCAAGAATGGGCCAGGGAGAGCTCCTACCAATCCTGGGGTGATACCAAGGTCTATGGGGTGGAGGGAGGCTCATGATGTTATCCCAGGCTGCTGCTCCTAGCCTTTCCCTGGAAATGGAGCAATTGGGGAAGATATATGTGCCCTCAGGCTCACAAGGGAAACAAGAGTCTCTACCAACCAGCCATTAATAGGGTAACTCACAACGGCCACAGTTAGCAGCATCCTCCCAACATGCACTGGGGCATGTGCAGGCGAGGTGTTTCTTTCTACCTACTAGTGGCTCTTTTGCAAGACCACCGAGAGTATACTGACCATGTTAAGAATCAAATATACCTGATGGGTGCATGCACACACACATGAGTGTTTATCACCTGCTAGGCATAACAGTAGGCATGTTATTCCCTATTGTTTAGTTTGATTCATTAAATTAACCCCTGTTCTTTCTACCACAAGAATACATGCACATGCCTCCAGACACACACACGTACTTGTGGTCCACACAATGGCTGTGGGAACCCTCACCAACTTTTGCAATTCTGAAGACATCGACATGGAGAGATTTGGGGGGACCTGTGTCCAGTTGTAGAGGGGGAGAGATGACTAAGAGATGCTACAGGTAGAAGGGAAGGCCCAGGATGCAATGGGAGGATGATGTAAATATGGTCCTTACAGTGCCCTGACGTCAGAACAGGGGAAATGGGCTTCCCCCGGAGGGTAGGACCTAGAACTTGCTGACCAAGAGACTAAGACACCCAGGCAACACTGGCCTGCAATGTAGTGACAAGAACAAAGTTCTTAGAGTCAGAAAGACTTGAGTGTCAGGTCCTGGCACTGTCCCTCCCCAGCTGGGTTGACCTTGAACAAGTCGCCTCACCTTGCTGCAGGTTTGCTGTCTGCAAATGGGGAGAGTAAGGTCATTAAAGGGTTAATCCACCAACGTGCTTTGGCATGGTGCCTGGCCACAGTGGGTGCTCTAGAGATGGTGGCTTTTATCTGCTGGATGGATGCACAACGGGCACAGACTCGTGCTGGGGCTGGGGCTGACTCCCTGCCTCTCATTCACAGATGGGTAGGAATTCACTCTGGCTGGGTGAGGCCCTCATACCTGGAACTGGGGGACAGACCAGGTCGTAATGAAATCCTGTCTCTGCAATGTTAGGTCTACCCACTTCTCTGGCAGCCAATCTCAGCTGGGGAATGTGCTGGGCTTCAGGGGCGCCTTGGGCCCACAGTCCAAAATATGATGTAGCAATAGACTGGGAGCCTCCAACTGTGGCAATAACCTGGCAGACGCAGGGAAGTTTGGGAAGGAGGAGGCTCCAGGGGATCCATCATCCAGCAGTCAGATTTCCCCACGTTCTATAAAGTTTTAATTATTAGCTGACAATTAAGTAAACTGCAATAACTGGTGAAAACTTAATTACTTCCACCAGTGTTTGAGAGCCCATGTGAGCAGTTTAGCCCAGGGCAGAGGCCACAGAGGACAAGATGTGCACCTGACTTCTAGGCCAGCTTTTGCTGTGAGAGGCTGGACCAGGTGGGGACCAACAGGAGGAGCAGAAGTGAGCCAAGAGGGAGAAGGCTAAGTCACACCATCTCAGAGCTTGAAAGCATCACCATCTCCTCTCTCTCTTGTCCTGGGATTGAACTCAGGGCCTTGCATGTGCTAGGCAAGTGCTCTAACATTGAGCTCTTTCCCCAGCCCCTTTTGTTTTTCATTTTGAGACAGGACCTCATTAAGTTGCCCAGGATGGCCTCCAACTTGTGATCCTCCTGCCTCAATCTCCTGAGTAGCTGGGATTATGAATGAGCCACCAACCAAGGTGGTCTTGCCCTTTCAATTTTTTGGGGGGTGGGTGGTGCTGGGGATTGAACCCAGGGCCTTGTGCATGCAAGGCAAGCACTCTACCAACTGAGCTATATCCCCAGCACACCCTTTCAATTTTATAGTCAGGGAAACAACCTATCCCTCAGGTCCAAAGAGGGAACCCAGGCAGTGAGTGGCAGGATAGAGTGACTCCTGACCCAGGACTCTTTCCACCATTACTCTGTGCCAGCTCAGTACTATGGCCTGAGGTGCATCTGCAGAGGAGGTGAACTGCACTGTGAATTAAACATAGAGGAGGGTGTCTGGGACTAAATCCATTTAGACATCCAGAAGAGGGTAAATTATGTGAAAACAGGAAGGACGGATGAAGCATCTCTTTCCCTCTCTCTGCCTTACACACATACACACAGAGACACACACATACCCGCACACAGCTTCTCAACAATTCTCAAGGAGAGCAGGCAGTGTCTTATGGCTATAATCCCACCAACTTGGGAGGCCAAGACAGGAGGATCACAAGTTCAAGGCCAACCTCAGCAACTTAGCAAGGCCATAAACAACTCTACATAAAAAATAAAAAGGACTGGGGATGTGACTCAGTGGTAGAATGCCTCTGGATTCAATCCCTGGCACCAAATAAATTAAAAAAAAAAAAAATTTCCTGACCCTATTCCATTCCCAGGACAGTGTTCAGGTCTCCCCTAAGTTCTGAAATTTGTCACAGTTTGGGGGGCAGCCCTAGCCAGCAGGCTACTTTCTCCCGATAATATGGAATACAAAAACTGCAAAAGATTCTTGGGAGCTTATTTTAACACATCATCACCAACATCGGTTGATAACCATTTTGAGTTTGCAATGAATTAATAGTCTTTGGGAAGCTGAATCATTTTTGCAGAGGAGAGGGTTACAGGGGATTGAACTCAGGGGCACTAGACCACTGAGCCACATCCCCAGCCCTGTTTTGTATTTTATTTAGAAACTGGGTCTCAGTGAGTTGTTTAGCACCTCACTTTCGCTGAGGCTGGCTTTGAACTCACAATCCTCCTGCCTCAGCCTCCCGAGTTGCTGGGATTACAGGCCTGTGCCACCATGCCCAGCTCTGAATCATTTTTATCCCTCTCCTCCACTCAAGGACACAAACCTTCAAACTCCAGCCAGAGATGAGGCACTGCAGGGCCCCACAGCTCACTCCGCCGACTACCTATAAATCCCAGGTCTCCATCCACCGCTCAAGCCCTGCCACCAATGACCTCTGGCTGGATTCACTCCCACCTTGAAATCTGTGAAAGCTCAGCTCTGCCACCAGTGGAGCAGGGACAGGGGTTGAAAACTGACAGGGGACCTAGCAGGCAGGTCTCCTCTGCCCTCAGGAAGCGCACAGCAATTGCCCCTGGGGTAACTCCGTCCCTCTGTCCACCGCTTTCCTCACCATCTGCCGACCTCAGAGGCCCTGACACTGGGTCGGTGGGACTCTACTCCAGAGATACCCCATTTCCATGGAGCGTGCACGCAGAGGACTATTTATTCTGTTACTAATCCTATCATTCCACTTATCCCCCCACTTAAGTCACAACATTGTCAGAGGCGGCTGTCACGGTACTCCACAGCGCAGCAGATCACAAGCTTATATCTGCTGAGTGCTCTTGCTCCCTAGAGCAGCACCCAGGGATTTTATCTTTGTCCCCAAGGATCCCAAGCCTGCTCAATCAGCTAGTGGGTTGAGCTGGAGCTGAGGGCCCAGTGGCCATCCTGTTGTGTGATGCTGCCCAGGTCACCCACCCAGAGAGCACCAGGGTGAAAGAAATCATGCATTGTCCATGTGGAAATGTGAGATAAGGAAAGGAAAATTAGGATCTAGAAGCAAATCTGGGGCCAGAAAGAGGGGCATGCACTGCCACCCAGACCTGGAACCATTAGGCAGGAGTCTTTCTGGATCACCAGCAGTTCTGATTTTCCCTGAATGAAAAGGCTTAGATTAGGGATGTTGGTAATGTGTCTGCAGTGGGCATGGGCTAAGTGGAACTGTGAAGAGGGAAATGTGGGCAAGGAAATTTAGGGTATGTAGGTAGAGTTTTGCCTTGACTTCCCCAGGGCGTACACTAATTGGTTGTGGGGCCTTGGGTAAATTACTTCCCCTCTTGGGCCTCAGTTTGCAGGTCTGTAGATGAGGCGTGGGGTAGAGGACACCCAAGCCTCTACCCAGGTTTACCAGTCTGGCTTTGTACTAGGCTAAAATCCACATGAATATGTTTCCTCCCTGAATGTGTTAAATCACAAATGCTAGAGGGTCACTCCCAGAGATTTTGATTCAGCCATTGGAGATGGGTCCCAGGAAGCTGAAGCTTTACAAGCTCCCACAGTGTGTGATGTGATCAGAAGGTCACATTTTGGAAAACCCTTACATCTTGTTACATACCACGAGAACAGAATCACAAAACCAGGTCTTGACTTCCCGGAAGCCAGGCAAAGTGTCCCTGCTCTTCAGGCCAAATTGAGTCTCTGCGCACAACCCTGCAGTCTGTTCTCTGGCAAAGACCAATGCTACACCTCCAGACTTCAGATAAGAAGTCACCTAAATTCGGCTCCTCAGTCTCACAGCCAGAGGACGCCGTCCCCAGTCCAGTTCCGCAGGAATCTCTAGGGTTCATTACTAAGAAGGGCCACAAGGGGGCGCTGCCTGCCCTCAGCCGCTCGTGGCCTTTAGGTTGCCGCAGTGCTGCAAGACAGGCAGCTGTCTGCTCAGGCTTGGGAGAAGCTGCACGAAGCTCTTTTCTCTGCATTCTGCTTAGCACAGCCCCTTTCCTCCCAGGCTCCGCACTCCTAACTTTGGCACATCCTTCCTGGACCTCGTGGGTGGGAAGTTCTGTGGTCCTAGGAGGAGAGTCAAGGGTTGCAGCATCTCCTACCCAGGCCTGTCCTATCCTTGGGAAAGGATTTGGAGCAGGGTCCCAGGAATTAGCCAAAGGCCCTGGGCCTGTGGGAGGGCTACAGGGACCCACATGGAAAGTTCAGATTCACGACCAAAGTTCCAGAGAGACTCCAGCTGACTCTTCTACCTCTATGCCTGGGGAAGGAGATCAGAGTTCAAATCTGTGCTGTGCAGATCTCATCTCTGTTCCTCTGCAATGCTCTTGATGCAGGCAGCCTGTCAGATGAGAAGACAGGACAGTCATCCCCTTTCCCCCACCATGATCTTTCTGTCTGTCTGT
>JAJEJO010018385.1:0-10833 GCA_020662805.1 Glaucomys volans | reverse complement strand
CTCCCAATTTTTCTGTCCAGAAGTGCATTGGGCTGGAAAGGGCTGTAGATGAGCTTGCTTTGAAGCTGCATTTGTAGGGCAAGCATGCCATTTTAGTATGTGTTATTGAAACTTAGGTTGTGAACTTATTTGGGTTGGATTTTGGGGAAAATTATATGTGTCCATGTCAGGGTCCAAGGTCACAGGCCAATCAGATGCCATTTCCCAACATCAGTCCATCTTGGCACATTGTTACTGGTTTCATGCAGGCACTGAGATCTATGGTTGTGTATCTGAGGTTTGTAGGAGGTTTGCAAACAGTGGTCATCAAGTGTACAAGAACTCCTTTTGTGTACTAGTTTTCTATTGTTGTAATTACAGATGCTAGCTGGTTATACCAAGTTAAAAATTGAGATGTTTATAAAGTACAAGGGATACATATGTCTTCCTTACTCTCTTTGTTCCACCTCTCCCCAGAAATCACTATTGGTGATCGTTCAGTGCGTCCATTCAGATTTTTTCCTATGCTTAGATGAACACATACTTTCACACATGTACACACTTCTTTTCTCCCCACTATTATTAGAGAGACAGAGAGAGAGACAATGGCTTATACTTAAATTAGGATTATTCTTTGCAAATAATGGAAACCCTATGAGAAATGTATAAAGCAAATAGAGGAATCCCCTGCTAAGAGAATTTAAACCACAGGGTTCCCTCTTTTGTTTTGTCTCTGCTTCTCTCAAATCAGCATATTCCACAAACAGGAACTATGGACACCAGAAGCTGTCTGGCTCACAGCTTTGGGTTTCTACATATAGAAGGCTGTTCCCTCTGTCTTCAAAATTCTAAATGAATTATTTCTAAGAAGCACTTTGGTCTGGAGTATCATTGAAACTATTTTTGACAAGAAGCAACTGAAAACCCAACTAAGAGTGACTTGAACAATAGGAGCTCATTCTTTTCACAGATCAAGGTGTCTAGAGTTAGGTGGTTGCTTGTGACCCAATGATGCCATTATGGATCAACTTTTCCATAGTTCGCTAAGTCATGCCCCCATGATTGGATAAGGTAGCTCTAAACATCATGTCTTCATTTGACCAATGACTTCTTACAATTATCTCGAAAGCAAAGCCTGAGGCAAAGGCTTGTATACAGTGAGGTGGGTAGGTGATTTCAGGGTGCAGGACCAGGGACTGAGGGAAAGAAGCAGGGAAAGAGGGCCAGTTAATGAGGGGGAGGGGATGACAGCACTGGGGATGAATGGTGCTCAGTCCTGCTAGGACCTCCAGAGAGGCTTCATGATGTATTTTAGAATTATTATCCTGGGGAAATCAAAGATTCTCCATCACTTCTGTCCCCAATTAAACAATATGACAATGAACAGAGTTTCTTGTCAGTATCTACATGTACATAGCACATGCAGATCATATTTCACTATACATATGTGTTACACTCTAACCACTCTCTTATTAATGGACATTCAGGTCACAGCCCAAGTTTTACATGGAGTTGCCACAAGCATTGAAATGGGCATGACTTTGGTTAGGGTTTTGATTTAAGACTGAGGGACCTCTCTTTTATCCTATTTCAAAACTTGGCACATTTAAAAATATAGAAAATTTCATCTTGCCAAAATACAATTATCTCATACTAACCTATTCAGAACGAAAATAGAAAAGAGGTAAAAATAGCTTCTAAGTAGCCAAATAGATGACAGACAGCCAGGAATTCCAGATGGAGTTGGCAGTTCTGTGAGCAATGTCACTCTGGCTTTGTCTTAAATCTCATACTCTTCACTTGTAAAAGAGAGCTTTATTAAGATCCCATTTAGCTTCATTTTATTTAAAATTCTAACTGGATTGGTATCCTAGTAACTATTTCCACAGCAAAGGAGAAGGGAAGGAAGCCACACTGGAAAGACCAAAATAAAAAAGTGACCACAGATAGAAAAAAGAGGAGGCAAAAGACAAATAAAATGTCATGGACATGCAGAAGAAGATTGGTGTTCTATCTACTCCACGGAGCCGTAAAAAACTAGGGTTCACAGTCAGAAAGAATGGTTAAAATTGCTTCCAGGGTGCTCTTTTAGGCAAGGAAATGAATAATTTATTTTAGGCTATTATATCTTTTCAAGCAGTATTGACTCAGTATAGTTATTCTTTTTGTGTAATATATTTTAGAGAGATTTCCCAGTAGATAGGTTTGAAAGATGAAAAACGTTGATTCTTGAAGCTCTGGGAAACTTCACTCTCCAAATAACCATTTTCTAGGGAGTTTAGCCAAGAATTTTCCTCCAGTGAGAAGGAAGTGGACCACTGGGAAGGCTTCACGGGGTGTACCAACTTCCTCCTCTGACTCAGGCCAGCCAGGCTCCAGCCAGGGAATGTGCTTCTGTAGTCACCACCAGTCCTTTTGTGGTGGTGATATTAATTGAGGAGGGAAAAGCTCCCACCCTCCCAGAATTTTTTTTTTTTTTTTTTTTTTTGGTGCTGAGGATTGAACCCAGGGCCTTGTGCCTGCAAGGCAAGCACTCTATCAGCTGAGCTACATCCCCAGCACCCCCTCCTAGAAATTTTTAAAAATTTAACAGGTAGGCTAAGAAGGAAGGAGCAAAATAATAGTTATTCTCCAGGAAGATAGGAATTTGGGAACTTTTTCTAAAAAAGCTCTACAAATAACAGATATATCATTCATTTCTTGTTCAGTTTGTGTTGCTCTCAGTAGACACAAATATCCCATTGGTGGTACTAGCTAACTGAATGCTTGTGTGTGTGTGTGCATACATGCACATGCATGCACACAAAATTAGCTAATTTGTCTTAAGACACTAAGTCTGTAGTAATTTGTTATAGTAGCAATGGGAAACTAATACACATGCTCATTGCATTTAAGAAGTATTTATAAAATGTTTTCTATGTGCTTAACATTGTATATGGGTAGAAGATAGAAAATAAATGTTGTAATATCATGCACGCCATTGATATTTCAGAAGATGAAAAAGGATTTGTTATGTAGGCCTTATCATTATGGGATGCTCATAGTTTCCTAGGTAACCGCTGATTCATCTGGTTATCCACACTTATTGAGTCTCTCTGTGATAAGTAAGATATGAATAAGATATAGTTAAATAGTATGACCGAAGAGAATTCTTCATATCCACTACCATGCAGTTGGTTCCTCCTTCAGTCTTATTACCCAATTCCTCAAATGTCTAATCTACAAAATGATTAGACTGAGGTTTTCAACCAGTGGCTTATGTGAGTCATCATAGCAGTTGGTGTGAAGAGGCAGGCAGAACACAATGCCTGGACCTGCCCCTAGAGGTTCTGGCTCAGTAGTCCAAGGAGCACTGGGTGATTAATTGTTTGTGAAAGCTCTCTACGGAATTCTACTTTGCTTTAGAAAGTGAAGTGTAAATATAGGGAGGAAAAAAAAAGCAAGTCACAAAAGAAATCTCAAAAATCTTAAAAATTTTGATTTCAAATAGGTGCATACATGGTACTATGTTATTTGATTACAGTCTAATACAACAATAAGTTAACAAAAGAGAGCCACTCCGAATCTACATTGGGAAATTAACAAAGCACATCACTAAATGTCTGACTAAAAAGAAAGTCAAAGATAATTGTAAACTGTTCAGAAAGAAACCACAATGGAAGTAGTATATATCAAAACTCTAGAAAGCAGCTAAAGTGGCTTTCTAGAAGAATGTATACACCCTTGATCTTTCATTAGAAAATGAGAAAGATTGAGAGAATAAATCGACTAAAAAAGAGAAAAGAAACAATAAAAAAAAATCCCAAAGCATAGATGAATTTACAGTCAACTAAAACGTATAAGATGGTAAAGATAAAAGAAAAATTAATGAATCAAAATAATCTTTGTTGAATTGATTAATAAGATCAAAAATCTGTTTCTTGAAAGATGAAAACAGCCAACAAATTTTGGCTGTGATAAAATTATTATTATTAGTAGTATTTGTAGCAGTGAAGTGGAAACACATATATAGTGTTCTATACCAGACACATTTATTACCTCCCAGGTGTGTATGTGTTTTTCTACATTTGCAGGCACTCTTGACCTGGAGCCTGATGGGCTACTGAACTGTAAGCAGTATGACACACCATTTCTGAACTAAAGCCTTTAAAAGCCTATGTGTGATCATTTAGCTCCTCTCCTCCCCTGCGGCTGTGATCTTGAAAGCCAGGTTCTGAGATAGTGAAGCCATTGAATGGAAGCAGCCTGCTTTACTGAGTCTCCAAATGAAGTGTACATGCTGGGGAACTGCCCAATTAACACAGAACTCTGTGAACAAGAAATTAAACTATTAAGTCATTGGCTCACATTTTAATGTTGCAAAGACTATCTTATCCTAATTCGTCTTATATAAAATGTGTTCTTTTGAGAGTAACACTCAGTTGTTAGATATACACCTATAACTTACCGATTTGTTAGAACCAAAGTGCAGAAACAGTGGAAAAGGAGGGAGAAATGGAATTTTTCGACATTTGTTAATTTTCTTGTTTGTTGACAAATGTACCTAAAGTTCCAATTACCATAATCTAATAGCCCAGGTTATTCTCACCCATAAATACACATATGCCTCAAAGTCTGTAGAAGGAAAGGGTTTTTAGTCACCTCCTTTACTGTTTTCTGTTTAGAACATTCCTCTTGCTTTGCTAATTCTCAATTACTTTAGGTAATAAGCATCAACTCTTTCATTTTCAACTCCAAAAATGTGATTTATTACAATTAACTTTTTATAGCATATTTCCACCAAAATGAGAAAATGAAAATAAAATAAAACAACAGGTCTCTACATTAAATGACCTGTAACTAAACTTGACCTGGTTTTGATGGCAATTCTCATATTCAGAGTGCAGTACAGCTAGTTATTTATTGACATTTATTGAAATGCTAGTTCTGAGATATTCTTACAAGAATGTTTTAAAGTATGAGTCCTATTTCCGTAATGTACAGAATACCAAATGAAGCCCGCAATGGTTAAGTACATTGATTCAGTTTGCCTAAGTTCATATTCCCAGCCCCATCACCTACTAGCTAGGTGATCTTGGGCATTATTAAAGCTTCTTTGAGTCTCAATTTCCCCTTCTGTAAAATGGGAGTAACAATGGTGACCCTCTCATGGGGTCTTGGTGGGGATTCCAAGTGCCACTCTATGTAAATTGCTCAATAAATATGGTTGTGACTGTCAGTGGTGATGGTGATGATATTTTAAGACTGAAGATATTTTAGAGTCGAGAGTTGGCACCAAGTAGCAGTTCTGCCTCTTCCTGTGTATCTTTGAGCAACTCATCCTCTCTCATCTTCAGATTTCTTGTGTACGATTGAAAATAATTATAGTTAACCAGTAGGGTTGTCAGGAAGATCGAACCAAATAGTTTTATAAGTAGTATGTTGCACAGAGATGGGGTGCAGAGCATAATAGCTATTATTATCTTGGAATTTCCAATTCCAAGAATTGGAAAACCACCCCTTAGTTTACCTATATGCCACAAATATCGTCCCAAATAATATTGTCTATAACCACGCTCTTCTGCTCACTCCTGTGCCTTAGCATTGTTAGTATTATTTTCTGAACTATAGGCAAATTCTGAAACCAAGAATTCCAATATAATATCCAATATTTCTGGTGTTTCTATTTTTTTTTTTTTTTTGGAACCAGGGATTGAACTCAGGGACACTTGGCCACTGAGCCACATCCCCAGCCCTATTTTGTATTTTATTTAGAGACAGAGTCTCACTGAGTTGCTTAGGGCCTCGCTAAGTTGCTGAGGCTGGCTTTGAACTCGCGATCCTCCTGACTCAGCCTCCCAAGTTGCTTGGATTACAGGCGTGTGCCACCACGCCCGGCGGTGTTTCTATTTTTTAATTCCTAGTTTTCATGGACTTTCAAATCTGGAAACTTGAAAATCTTTTTTATGGTTGTTATACATATTTTTCTTGCCCATATTAAATTTTAACTCATAGTCCATGTTTTTGCTTTTCCTCTTTTCTTTCCTTTCTTCCTCCCCTCACACCTTCCTTCTGATACTCCTTTCTTTGCTTTCTTCCTCTTAATAATTAGGTTGCCTCCAAACTGTTCCAGAAAACTCTGTGGCATGAAGGACTAGATCAGTTTTGTTGAAGAGCGGTTCTGAGAATGCCATATCAAAGCTAGCACTGACCTCTTGGCTTCCATGAACCCATCTGCTCTGCCTTATGGAGGCTGCCATTGCTCCAGTTGTTGCTTTCACTTTCACTTCTGCCTAAATGTTACATTCTCTAAATGCACTGACTATTTTCAGGTTACAGTCATTTTATCTTTTTAAACTCACACTTCTTTCTTAAGTCCTACTGTAAACTTGTGGTTTAGATTTTGTTTTGCTTACTAAGTCCTTAAAGATGCTGAACAATTAAAATCCAACTTAGTCTGGCCAAATACATCAATAATATAAAATGGTATTGTTTTATGGCCAAGTCCTGACCATACAAGGAAATTGTTTCAAGGAAGGCAAACAATTTTTTGCTTGGATTCCAAGACTATATCCATTTGGTACTGAGGGAGATTGAATTATCTATTTATCTCCAATAGAGATTCTCACTTTCTGAAAATGTTAAAGCATATAAACCCTTGAATATATTATTAACGATTTATTTCTAAAGAAAAAAGATACCAATGCTTATTACCAGTTAGGGCAGGGTGCTTATTACCTCTTCTCTGAAGAAGGGGAAAGGTCATTGTGAGGTTTGGGGAGGTTAGGGAGAGAATCACTTGTTCAGGCTTGTTTAATAAGGCTCTTGGAAGGGCAAGCATGGGAGAGATTTGTGGCCCAACCCCTTGTCTCTTTTAGGGAGTAGGGGCATAGTTTGCATATTCTTTTTTAGGGACTGAGATGGCATAATGGTTAAGAGCACAGGCTCTGAAGGCAGACAAAGCTGGCTTCAAGAGCCAGCTCCATTATTCACCAGTTGTATGAACTTTCATAAATAATTTCACTGAGCATTGGCTTCTTCACCTGTTAGGTAGGGACAGTAATGATACCTTTCTTTCAGTGTTTGTATTAGTCAGCTTTTTCACTACTATGACTAAATGACCCAGGCAGCACAACTGTAGAGGAGGAAGAGTTTATTTGAGGGCTCATGAGGTCTTAGTCCACAGAAGTCTTGCTCCATTCCTTGAGCTCGAGGTGAAGCTGAACATCAATGGGGGAAGCGTGTGGTAGAGGGAAGCAGCTCACAGGAAGCAGAGAGAGAGTCCACTCATCAAATACAAATATATACCCAAAGCCTCACCCCAATTCCCACCTCATCCAGCCACACCCTACCACTTCAGTTACCACTCAGTCAATCCCTATGAAGGAATTAAATCACTGATTGGGTTAAGACTTACAATCCAATCATTTCTTCTCTGAACCTTCTTACACTGTATCACATGTGAACTTTTGGGGGACACCTCACATCCAAACTATAAAAGGTTTCTTCTGAGGATCAAGGGAGAGAATATTTGGCACAGGGCCAGGCACAAGGTAAACTAAATAAACGTTTAGTATTAATATGATTGTTTTAGTATTATATTGCTTTCTTCTTATTATCAAATTTTATAATTTAATAACTTAGTTTAGTTGAAGAATAAGGTTTTGTTCCCTCCTCCAAGTGATCCTTGACTTTGACCTCCAACTATAAGACGAGAAGAGCTTAGTGTGTGATGGTTTGACACATTTGACTCCATGGAAATATTATAGGTCAGGCTATGTGGGCAATGACTAAATAGACTCCATTTTACCTAGAGATTCCATGTTATGTAGGAAATGCTTCTCCCATGGGAATACCCCACCTCTGTACCCATCATCATTTGCTTAGCATGACATGTTTGGCAACACAAAAATGGCAATTCTTGTATAATAAAAATTGTTCTCTTTTTGATTCCTATTTTCCTAAACAATGTACCATGTCAACAGTGATTGTCTAGATGTTAGTAACCATTCTTTAATTTGTACCTAAGTAAGGTCATTTTGACCTGCTTCCCCCTTCTGCTAATGATTTTAGATCTCATGATGTTAGTTTGTAATTTTGAATCATAGCAACAGAGACTTATGATTGATGTACTGACTTACGGTATAAAACCCCTGCAACCCTATGGTCAGGGTTGTTCTCTTGATAGCCATTTTTGGGGCATTGTGTGAGACAGTCAGCCACTCGGCTAATAAAGACTCTCAAATTTGGACTTCTCAGTGGTGATCAGTCTGTTCTTAAGTTGTGCCCCACAACAAATGTATCTTAAGCATTTTTTTTCTTGTTTGTTGAAATCTAAGGAGAATAAATCTTCCTGTTCCCTTCCTTCTCAATCTTTTTTTTTTTTCCTCATCCACTTAAATGCAGTAAAACTGTGCCTGAGGTAGGTTTCATAAACCATATGGATGGCAGAGGAAAGTGGTCTCTTGCTCTTTCCATGTGAAATGTGGATGTGGGCACAGTGGAACCCTGTTGGAAGAAACAGTGTTCTAGAACTCTCAGGGGCCTGACTTGTTGGGTTTGAAGGATTCAGTGCTCCCAGTCTTCCTAAGGGTGATTTTTGTTTTGGAGCGGTGTTTTGATGGCCTGTTTTGGTCTGGTGACTGGGGACTCCTCAGACATCTATGCAACTTGCTGGGTGCTTCTTCCTTCTTGGTTAACTGGGCTGCTGGAAGGTAAGAGGAGCATTGTGTCAGCCCTCTCTGGCCTTTGTCGGCTGCAAGGAAGTCAAGAGAAGTGAATGTCAGCCTCTGGCAGACACTGAGAGGTAAGGAGGAAACAGAAGCTTGCCAACAAATGTGGGCAAGGTCAGTACTGGAGCTGCAGGATTGAAATCAGAGTGTGTCTGGGCTCTTTCGAGCTCAAATGATCTGTTATTGTGCCTGCACTTCAGTAATCTGTGTTGGTGAATGTGTCTTTTATTTACAGAGTTCTTTCTCCTACGCTAACTAGCTTGGTCCTCATAGCAGCCCAGTCAGGAAGGCCAGGGGAGGTCTCTGCCTATTTTATAGAGAAGAAAATGGAAGCTTTCTTTAATAAGTTTCCCTAGGCTGTGGAGATATGTGAACTAGGATATATTTCCTAACTTCTGGTCCTACTGTTCAGAGTGTTTTTGGCTCTGCTGAACTTTCCTAGGTTAAGACAGTGGTATGGCTTGCAGCCCAGTGAGAGAATCTCAAGGCTCTGAATTACTTCTGCTATTCTGCATGAATTTCTGAAATTCCTTTATTCTGAATTAACCATTTGTTTGACTTGGCTAGTACCTCTCCAAGCCCTCTCTTATAAATGCAAAGAAACCTGAGAAGGGGCAGATCAGTGATAAATGGTAACTCAATTAACTTCCCTCTTGACAGCCAGCTAAGGTCAAGGGAGTTAGGGATGAAGTGTTGGTGGCAGATCAGGAGAGGGGAACCTCTGGAATTTAATGTGCTGTCTGAGAAGATAGGGTCTGGGAGGGTGTACTGATTTTCTCTTGCTGTGTTAAAAATTTCTACAACGTCAGGAGCTAAAAAAACCCCACACATGATCTGTTTCCATGGCTCAGGAGTCTGGGCACATGTTATCTAGTTTCTCTGCTCAGGGTCTCATAAAACTGCAGTCAGAATGCTGGCTGTACTGTGTTCCTTTCTGGAACTGGAGATCTTTTTCCAGGTTCATGTGGCTATTAGCAGAATTCAGTTCCTTGTGGTTGATGGACTGAGTCCCTCAGCAACTAGAGGCCAGCTGCAGCTCCCCACCACATGGCTCTGGCAGATCATAGCAAAGCAACCAGCTTTTTCAAGGCCAGGTGCCCATTCTCTCTAGTTCCTGCAATGGAGTCTTGTCTAGTTTAGTGTAATCATGGGAGTGACATTTTGAGATTTCATTTGGAAATTCAGACCATTAGAAAAAACTGGGCTCTCATTCTCACTGGGAAGCAGCTGATGGGAATTGAGTAGTGGCTGCCCCCGTGGGCAGGGAAGATTTCTTTAGTCCTTGTCTTCCACTGATGCTGTATATGTGTTCTTACCTGACTTGCTTTAATCAGTTACCATTTGTAATGGTAATCAGTTACCATTTGTCTATAGTGGGCATTTGAGTTTGTTACCCAGGATTACATTTTGGAGAAACAGATGAAATGTGTGACTCTAGAAAATGAAATAAAAGGGCTCTGATTAGCTGGGCGTGGTGGTGCATGCTTGGAATCCCTGCGGTTGGGGAGGCTGAGGCAGGAGGATCCAGAATTCAAAGCCAGTCTCAGCAAAATAAAATACAAAATAGGGCTGGGCCTGTGGCTCAGTAGTTGAGTGCCGAGTTCAATCCCTGGGACCAAAAAGAAAAAAAAAGAAAAAAAAGAAAAAAAAGAAAAAAAAAAAAAAGGCTCTGGTTGAGGAAAGAGGATGAGCTAAGGAACTAAGGCAATTACTGCCCATATCCTTCCATGTATCTAATTATAACATACAAGAGAGTAGGATTGAAGAGAACTGAATTCTAATACTGTCTCTGCACTCAAATGCAAGTACTTGGCCCTGGAATTTATTTTCTCTGATTCTCAGTTCCTCTTTTGGGATACTTCCTCTCCCTGAGGTTCTGATTCAAATATGTTTGGATTGGGGGCCTTGGAATCTATAATTTTGATAAATTCCCAAGGTAATTCTTAGCAGTCAGGCAAATCTGGATGTTAGCCAGCAGCTACAGATATAGATATAAGAACCAGCTCTTAGGGAAGGACAATAACAATTGGGGCTCACTAAACAAGCAAGAGGTCAGGGCAATATTTGAGTTCCAGCAAGAATATTCCCAGAGAGAAAATATTATGAAGTTGAGAATCTGGAAAATGGAGTCAGAAACCAAACC
>JAJEJO010018315.1:0-14103 GCA_020662805.1 Glaucomys volans | reverse complement strand
GACAGCAATACTGTCAACAAGTCAAGCTCTGATGACTGCAGGAAGAAGCCAGCTTCTGTAAATGTCCTTAGACATGACAGTAACACACCACCAAGGACATTTTGGTGTACTGGGATGGGGATGCCAGGTCCAGGACAGGTGGTGGGTGCACCAGCTGTCTTCTCTTCAAAACATCTCCAGCCCCAGCTCCAGAGGGCACTGGGTCCAGAGTTGGGAGCCAGAGTCCCTGATTAAATGTTAATTTTCTACCACCTGCCCACCTCACCCTACCCTGCACACTATCTGACTTAGATAAATAGCAGGCAACATTAACCTTCACACCTTAGCAATCTTCTGTAATGCCCCTGCACCCAGATACTTCTCTGCCTAGAACAAGTCCAAAGACAAGCCCACAAAAGAGGCATCTGGCATCACAGGTCATTCAGCCTGGCCCCTTGCAGGCAGAGGTGTATTCCCCCACCACCCTGTGATGAGACCCCCTCAAATGTTCTGTCAAACTGTTCTCTGGCCATTTCCATGCTCCCAGACAGAGCCAACACTCTGCAAAGGCAAGGATCTGTTATTAAATCCCCAGAGGGACATTCCACAAAGAAGGGCTAAGGCTCCTTCAATGGCCCTACACGTCCCTCAGCACCATCCCCGTGTCGGGCAGGCGGACAGGTTCCCCACAGCAGACAGCCCTGCTAGTGAAAATGAGCCCAGGTGGCCAGAAGTTGTGACCTTGCTCCTCCTGCTCCTGCTCTCATGATTCCAGGATAAATTGGCTCTCCCACCCCACCTGGCCTGGACCTGGGACCCTCAGAACCCCAGCCTGTTCTTTTTCCAGAAAGAGGTGGGACCTGGGGGCAATTCCAGGAAGATGGGCTGCTCGGCTGGATGCCCCTCATCCTTATGAGGAGGCCACACTCAAATTGCTGCCCCCAGGAAGGACCCACCTCTGCACCCTGAGGCCTCAGGAAAGAGCACCTCTCCCAGCTCTGACCCCTGTTCTACGATGCTTAGCCCACAAGAAGTCCTGAAGAAAAATGGCCCCAGGGTCCCTGTCAGCAGCCGAGCCCCCCTCCTAGCCTATGAAGGTGCCTGCCTGTTCTGAAAAAGATCCTGACATCTCTCTCACAAAGCAAGGTTGTGCAGTCGAGGAATAGCAGGGAGCAGGGCTCCCCATAGCCAGGCCCTGCTCAGGGTGATGTGTGGGAGCCCCACCCACCTGCCAGGCCTCTTCCTCCCTGCAGTCCCTCTAGAGGACGAGCCAAATAAGGTCCTCCCTGAGTAGTCCCTGGGATTCTTCCCAGAGGCCAGAGGTGAAAACAGCAAAACACAAAACACCTCCCAATAAACGGGGCCCTACTTGAGCAGGCGGGATGGAAAGTACTTGAGGGCAGATACGCCCATGGTGGCAATGCTCCTGCAGCCGTGGCTTTACCTGCTCACCCTGTAAGGTGAAGGGAGGCTGCAGAGGCAAGGGGCACACGTACCTACAGAAGACCCCAGCACACTCACACAGCAGCTGTGCCAGCACTGTCCCGAGCCTCACTTCTGTTGGTTTTTGTTTTTTGGTTTTTTGCAGGGCTGGGACAGAACCCAGGGCCTCAAACACGCTGTGCAAATGCTCTACCACTGAACTGCACCCCAAGCCCAGGTCTTGTTTGATTTACACATATAATGATCCATTTAACATTAAAGAAATCCACACATAGTAGAGGGTCAGGGACATTTTTCTTTGCTTCCAGAATCCTTAGTGATGCAGTCTCTGTCTCCACCACCATCTGGCATCCTCCAGCCACCCTGGAGAAGACAGGGTCTGGGGAGGGGGCTGCAGCCTCCACACAGAAGCAAGGGAAACAGGAAAAAGTGGGGCAGAAGTGCCTGAGGCTTGTTCTCACAGATTATCAGGATCTGGCCCTCCATTCCCATAAGTCGCCAAGTGAGGAGGTGGGGACACCTCACTGCTGGCTGCCAGGGGAGCAAGGGGTCCTAACCACAGGGCCAGTCAGCTCAGACTTACACAAACATGACAGAGGCCTGGGCTGAGGTCCTAGGGCTGTCACAAACATGCATGTGGCCCTGGACTACCAGACAACTTCCTGGCTCAGCTTCCTCAACTGTAGCTACAGAGAATACTACTCTCATCTGTAAAACTGAGCTCCTAAGTTTTCTTTCTTTTCTTTCTCCTAAGTTTCTGAGCTCCCCAAATATGCAGAGAAGCCCCTTTTCAAAATTCCTCCTGAGAAAGCAGAGAGGCAGGCTGTGCCTGTTCTTTAAAAGTATCCAGAGCACATCTACCTCACTGTAGTCAGCACGCACCTGGAAGGGCACTGGCAGGAAGGAAAAGCTTCCTGGGCACTCTGGTGTCACTGCACGACATTCCTTGAGAGGAGACCAGACAGGGTCAGCCTTGGACACAGCCCTATCAGCAAAGGGGGTATGGTGCCAGCAGGTCGGAGTATATGACTCTGCACAGAGGGCATAGATATTCCCTGACCCACTAGCCCCTACTACTCTGCCACCACCATGGGACACTCTGCACAACTTCTGTCAAACCATAGTGGGGCCTTGGCCAGTGTCTGGAAACCAAGAGGTACAGCAAGACTTTCACAAAACTGAGCTATTCACCCTTCCATCCTTTATCTTGGGAGGATAAAGGTCCTTTGCATTTCTGCACTGTTTCTTAAAGTTCATTTCTGACCCCAAATCCAATATATGAACTTATCTTTCACGATTTCTTTAGCAAAATCTAATATCCAAAGACCATGCTTCCCATAGCATTAGTCAAAATGTCTCACAGCCAAACTGCACTTATGATTTCAACCACCATCTTGGCATCAAAAAGAGCCACTGGAGCCAGGCGTGATGGTGCATGCCTGTAATCACAGCAGCTTGGGAGGCTGAGCAGGCAGGAGGACAGTGAGTTCAAAGCCAGTCTCAGCAAAAGTGAGGCACTAAGCAACTCAGTGAGACCCTGTCTCAAAATAAAATGTAAAACAGGGGGCTGGGGATGTGGCTCAGTTGGTAGAGTGCTTGCCTCGCATGTACAAGGCCCTGGGTTTGATCCCCAGCACCACCACCACCAAAAAAAAATTACAAAATAGGGCTGGGGATGTGGCTCAGTGGTCATGTGCCCCTGAGTTCAATCTCCTGAATTAAAAAAAAAAAATAATGAGCCAGTGAAATTGCAAACCACGTGCAGCTAACCTCCTCAAACACTTGTTTGGGTCCCTTCAGCAACGCTACCTCCCTGAAATCTAGAGCAAACCCCTTTCTTCCTACTTCCAGTGTAGAAACTCAACCCCTATCAATCTACACATCAAAAGTATCTCACCTCTAATGAAGGGAAGAAAGGTTAGAAGTGTTTTCAGAAGAACAAGGTAGAACAACTCTGCTTCAAACTGTGTGGACTCACCAGTAAGCCACGTGTTTCATACCGCAGTGAAGAGCACACTTACACAGTGTGTTCATATTTCTGAAACGAAAACATTTTTCTAATGTGTATGGTTCTAAGGGTTTATAATACTCATTCTGATCATTTCTACTCAAATTCATTCCGTTTAACGTGCGTGTCTGTGTGTGTGGTGCTGCAGCTCAGACTCAGGGCCTGGCACATCACAGCTACCATCGAGCTACATCCACTTAATTGACTGTTTTGACTCTGCATTCATTCGAAGGTTGCAATTCACAGTTTGAAACTCTCTGGGTGGGATAGGTGGCTGCAAATTTGCCTCCGAGGTCAGAAGAGCACATTCTTTCATGACCTGGCTCCTCTTTGCTCCTATGCTGCCACCTCTATCCTGAAACATTACCTGCCAATTGCTTAGACAACAATGTGGGCAGCTCCAGATCATAGCTGTGGGCAACCTTTAGCACACAGACTCCCAAGGATGGCTCCAGGCATCAGGTGCTGTCAGCTAAGGCTCAAGAGGCCTCTGACTGTGCAAAGCTCCTGCCAAGACCAGGGCTTCTTCTCACCCCAACCGAGGATCCCTCTGGCTGCTGTACCACCCTCTGAGGAGAGCCCTCCACTCTGGTTTCACTACAGTGTTCTCGTTTTTCCTACACATCTTCCTGTGTAATCCTTCCACTTCAGTCTCTGTCCTTCTTAACCTGCCAGCCTCACCTAGACTTCCTGTGTTTCATCAAATTCAAATTTGCCATCAAGACTCATTCTGACCACTTTTCCCAGACAGGCCTCCCATTATCCCCACTGCCACTTCTCCTGCCCCTCAAAGACTCCCAGGAGAGGACCACACCCAGCCTAAAACAGAGCCAACTCCGCCTCCTGGGCACAGGGCTCACCATAGGCTAGAGTGAAGGCAGAATGAGGAGGGTTACACAGGAAAACTACAGATGTCCTGCCTCCAACTCACAGGGAAGACAGGAGAACCTCCATGAACAGGAGGAGCCAAGGGAGGAACATGCCAAGTCTCTGAGGAATCATCAGTGGCCATCAGGACAGTGACTCTCAAACTCATTCTGGTGTAAGATCCCCAGGAGGTTATTATGGTCTATGAGAAACTGCTTAAAAGGCTAACCCATGAGAACAAAATAAAAAAATCATTTCTGTGTTACAACTCAAACGATGCTTTATACTAAGTTCTTGAACAATAAAGTATCAGAGGATGCCAAATTTTAAGATGACAATAAATGGAACAAAACATTACCGCTGGGAAAATTCTATCCAATTAGCTTAGTCTGCTCTGTACACTGGAAAGGCAGCCAGTCATCACTCAACATCAGAATACACTCACTGGAGCACCAGGCCGGCAGGGAGAGCGGGTGGGCCTCTGCTGACAGCCAGTCCTGAACAAGCAGGACGGATGCTATAATCCAGACCCTCAGTGCCCCTCAAAGGCCCATGTATTGAAGGCTTGGTCTCCAGCATGTGCCACTCTTGGGAAGCAGTGGAACCTTCAGGAGGTAGGGCCTAGTGACAAGAAGTTAGGTCATCGGGGGTATATCCTTGAAGGGCATACTGGAATTCTGGCCCCTTTCTGTCTCTAATTCCTGACTACCATGAAGTGAGCAGCAGTTCCTGCCACTTGCCCTTGCCACAATGTACTGGGCCACCACAGACCCAAAGTAACAGGCTCAGGCTACCATAGATTGAGACTTCTGAAATCATGAGCCAAAATAAACCTTTCCCCCTTTTAAGTTGATTATCTCAGGTATTTTATCACAGTGATGGAAAGCTGACTAGTAAAATGAGGCTTTCAAAAGAAAAGAGGTAGCAGTGATTAACAGCATGTATGATGGAGGAGACTTATAAAGCAGTCTCCTTCCTGGAGAGGCATTCAAAAAACTCTCAGGAATGAGGCTAGGGCAGGAGGAAAAGGTGACAATGCAGACTCCCCCTCCCCTGCCAAGTAGTCCAGGCTGCAGCTCATGGCAGGGGATCAGTCACTCTCTAGCCCCAGAGTAAGCCCAGGCAGAGCTAGAATCCAGAAACTGCGTCATCAGCCTGTGGAAAACATCGAGTCCCCCAACAATTAATGCAAGGGCAGAGACCGCCACCTGCCCCCGGATCCCAGGATATGGCTAGGTCCCCAACCAATCCCACCTCCACACAGGCCCCAGGGTGGTCCCAGCTTCCCTTGCCCAGGACTGACTTGGCAGCACAGCACACACAGCCATCTTACCTCCAAAGTTTGCCAGCCTTCCAATTCGTGTAACTGGCACCTTCCGCTCCCGAGCGCGTTCACTGAGCTGGAGGAAGAAAGGAGAGACTTATTCAATCAGCAAACAGGGACAAGACCAACCTCGGGGGTTCACACTGCCCCTACATCCTACTCCACTCCCAAAGGCAGCAGTTCCACCTGACAGCACATTCCACCAGGAGGCCACCACATTCTTAAAAATCTGACCACAACATCCATAAAAAGTCCCCAGATGTGGGGCTGACACTACTACCACTGTGAGTGGGAACTACCCAGCCCCACACCAAAGGGCCTCCCAGACGCACCATCTGCTTGTGTGGCTTGCTCTCAGGGCGACCCTTGGCCTGTCGGGCCTTCTCAATGTCCTCAGCTGTGAGGCCCCCAACTGGGGACTGGTCCTGATGGAAGAACCTTCGTGGGAAGCCAGGGCCAGAGAATAAGTCTCTAGGTTCTGCAAAGAGCCTCCCATTAACTCTGCCCAGAGGAGAGGCCACCTGGCCTGGGAACCCAGTTTCCTTAAAGGGTCCACTGGCAACATAGGCAGGAGCTGGGCCCTCGCTGTGTGCATGAGTAGAGGTTGCAGAGAAGTCTGCAGTGGATCCAGCTTCCTGTGAGAAGTGGACCTCTGCTTCCAGGTCGTCAAAGCTCTCAGTGGCCTCAGACTCTCCATGCTTATCCTGACCCTGCAAGAAATAAAGGCCAATGTGAGAGAACCACAGGACAGCACACCACTCCTCACCTCTCCAACCCTCCAGAGGAAACACCATGCTCCACCCAAGACCCCCAGCCCCCTTCCCAGCCCAGGAGCCAGGACCCAATTTGTAGTCTGCTTCTTCCAGGGCTCTGCTCTATAGTCCCAGGCAGGCAGCCATGAAGGGGGATGCAGAGTTTTGGGAAGGGAAAAGCTGTCAGAGGAAACAACCACCAAGGCCAGCCAGGGTAAGGGGGTACACAGATGAGAAGCAGCTGACCCACTCCAGGCCAGCGCCTCACTGTAGACATGAACTCCAGTCAACAAGGGACATGCAGTTAAAAGCTTCTCACAGGAGAAGTGGTCATAACCAGGACAGGGCCTGCTGTGCCTGGGAGCTCTGGATACAGGGGAAGGGGAACACAGGACACATTGTGTTTTCTTTGTAATGGTCACTCAGGCCTGACCTTTGAGCACTGATTCTTCCTACTTTTGAACTTGGAATGACCTTGAGTGAGTCCCTAACCCGTCTCTGCTACTTCCTCAACTGAAAATAAAATCCCTGCTTCTGTATTGACACAGGTCATAGCCAAGGCCAAGGAACCTGCCTGAGGAGGCTGTAATTAGATAGCACCAAGTCCTGAAGCCAGTGGCCTGGATTCCCTGGTTCAAGTGAAATTGATAAAATGGTCAAGCTACAGATGTAAAAACAGCAGGAGATTCCAAATCTTCCTACTCTCACTACCCTAAGACGAGCAACTGGCTGTTACTCTCATTTCACAAAGGGAAACAGAGGCTGAGAACTGACGACTAGCAAAGGTTCTCAGCCAGCAAATGGCAGAGCAGGGGTCCTAAGCTAAGGCTTGTCCTGCCAACTACCCCAGGTCACCTTACTTTTCTGATAGTAGAAAAGTAGACCGAATTTGGACTCACTGGACATTTCTCAGATGGTCAGTAAAGCCCTATAGGGAAGAGGTGCTATAAGCCATGGTAGGGGCCCTTCCTACGCCCTAACTCCCATGATGGCCAGATGGCCTTGGGTTCCAGCTACTGTTGACATGGCAGTGGGACCCCACAGATAGCGAAGGATCCCCGGTGCCTCAGAGGGACTCTGTAAGCTCCTACCAAATGGGTGTGTGAACAAATTCCTTGCAAAGATGAAAACCGGTAGGTTCCTAGAGTCACTGGACCTCCACCCCCTCCAGGAGGCTGGGCAGGGCAGGGGTTGGGGGGACCATAAATCTAAGTGCTAGGGAGCAAACAAGCAAAGTGGACATCCTCCTCAGGTGCCTCCTTCACAGTGGTGAATGGTCACTCCCTCCTACCCCAGGAGCTGTGTTGAGGGATGGCCCTGCCTCTCCCAGACACAGGGCCTCAGGCCTGTGGAAGGGGAGTGATCCTGGGCAGAGATCTCTCTCACCTGGTAGAGAAGGCCTGCCCAGGTCTAGCATGCTGTCTCACTTCTGGGTGGGCCCGAAGAGCTGGGGCAACCTCACTTGGAACTCTGAGGGTTCCACAGACAGAACAGTCAACAGAAAAGCAAGGGCTCCTCATCAACGAAGGCATCGAGCAAGACAGCTGGGGCCACAGCCCAGCGTTGGCAGAGGGCAGGCAAAAGCAGGGAGTCTTGGCTGGGGGTAGCACAAAGATTCTGGCCCTGTCACTTAATATATCATGGGTCTTGCAACAAACTGCTTAGATTCAGTATTCTGAGAAAAGGGGATAAGCACCCAAACCTGTAACCATCCCAGGAAAACAATGAGGGACACTTAAAAGTTAAAGGTCTATGTGTAGGGTAAGAGAGACACTGTATCACCATTGACCCCAGGAGAGGCGGTGCTGGGAATCCCACACCTGAGACTGAGCAGAGTCCTGGGAACTATGACAACCTCACAGCCAGAGAAATATGGTGACCTTTGTCCAGAGGTCGGCCAGTCACAGGACAGAAACAAAAGAAATGAGGAGCCAGGATGGCCACTGCGACACAACTACCAACACACACAAGTGCCCACACATAACACACACATGTCCCCTTCCTCAGCCCTTCATGCTATCAGGAACACTGCTGGCAATACAGAGTGACACCACAGTGCCCAGGCCAGCCCTGTCTACACTCGCTCTGCAGCACTCAATTTTGCTTAAAAACCATCTCTTAAATGGAAGATGTGGAGGCTTCCTGGACCTTGGCACAAAGAAATATTCTTCTCCCTCCCCACCCCAGACAGCATAAGGGACGATATAGAGGCCAGAGATGAAGCTGCCCTTGGCAGGGCTATGCCAGCCACCACCTTGGGAAGGCGCCCAGAGGTACTCAGCAAAAGGAAGGAGGAAAGGGAGGCTGGCTTTTGGCTGAAGTTCAGCAGGCTTGGCAGGAAGAGCCTTCAAAGGCTGAGCAACGCCAGTCAACACCTGGGCCCTGCCTGGACTGTATGTGTATCCCCCCAAATTTATCCACTGAAACCTAACCCCAGAGTGCTGCATTAGGAGGAGGGGTCTCTGGGAGATGATCAGGTGACGAAGATGCAGCCCTCATGTGTTGGACTAGGATCCTCATAAAAAAGACCCCAGACAGTTTCCTTGCCCTCTGTCTGCCATGTAAGGACACAGCAAAAAGCTGCCATCTATGAATCAGGAAACAGGCCTTTGGACACCGAATTTACTGGCACCTTGATCTTGGTCTTTCTGGCCACAAAAATCAGAGAATAAATGTTTGCTGATTAAGCCTCCCAGTCAATGGCAATTTTAAAATATTTTTTTTAGCTGTAGATGGACACTGTACCTTTATTTAATTAATTTATTTATATGTGGTGCTGAGGATCAAACACAGTGCCTCACAAGTCCTAGGCAAGTGCTCTACAGACACTGAGCTACAACTCTAGCACAGTCAATGGAATTTTGCTACTAAGTGGCCACACCCTCACATAGGGGCCCTGCTCTACCCTGGGATAGCAGGACATGCTAGCCACTGGGCTCTCAAGCCTTGTGTGCAAGACCAGCCCCCAAGTGTCTATGTCCTGGTTATACTCCCAGGCTTCACCAGGAGCTCAAAGTCTGGCCCTCTTCCCATCAGCACTCCCCACACTGCTAGGATAGGCCTCCTTACCTGCACCTTTCCCAAGACCATGCTGATCTGCTCCACGGCTGTGTACTGCAAGGCCCTGGCTGCCATGATAAGCTCCCCACCAAGGCCCAAGTGCTGCAGGTGGGTTTCCATGGCCGCCTGGGTCAGCTTGGCAAGGCCTTTGGCAACCATGATGGCATCCCCCAACATGGCAGCCATCCTTCAGGGCTGGAAGAGAGGAGGCCAAGTCAGAGAAAGGATGCCACACCTCACACAGGATATAACACACTGACCAGCTCCACAACCAACTCTGGGTAGAAGGCAGCTCACTGTGTTTTTTCACTGATTTTCACTTCTGATAAAGGCTGACTGAGGGAAAAGAGTGGGCCTGGTGCTCAAGGTAGACTCCGGTGACTCCCAATTCTCCACAGCACTGAGCAGAATTAACAATTGTTGAGTCGGTACTGTCTTGTGCTCACCACTTCTCACGTTACCTCACCTGGGCCTCAACCACCCTAGAAAAATCCCGAGGCACAGAAAGGTGAAGTAACTGCACAGAGAGATCAAGTAACAGGACCTGAATTGTGTGCTGACTCCTAGTGTAGTATTCTCTCCTCTGGACCAAAACTTTATGCTGGAGTGAGGACATCCCACTTCCAAAGAAGTCTGCTCACAACAGCTGTGTCCCAACCCTCAGTGGCTAGGGGTGCCTGTCCGGTCCCAAACACTCTCACTTAGCCCAACAAAGCCTCTGATGGACACCCAGACCAAGGGATAAATAGAACCCTCCCTAATCCCCACCTCCATCAGGCCCCCTCGGCCTCACCTAGTTACCAAGCCAGAGTTTCCAAACCAGACCAGATCCACAATGCGTTAAGAACAAAAAGGCCCAGAGTGGGAAAGGGAGCACCAGGAAACCCCTCGGGAGCCTGTCTCAGAAACTGATTATCTTGGTTGTGTGTGTCCACCTCTCTCCCTCTTCTGTCTACTGGGTTACAGCATAAATTGTATTTCTTAATGTAGGTCAGAATCAGGTACGGCCTGGTTTGTCATTAACTATGCCCAGAGGCTATGTGCTGGGGACTTGGGTAAGTCCTGGTAACAGAGGTGGCTGGAAAAAAAGAAAGGAACATCAGGACACCCCACTGCAGCATCTAGGGAGCACCCTGGCTGGGAGAGAAGGGGGATCTGGCTAGCCAAGTAAGTGGAGGCGGCAGGATCTGCTCCAAGTCCCAGAGAAACCAAAGTCAGAAACAGAGAAGGGTGTGGATGGTACTTCTGGCAGGAGAGCTGCAAGAACTAACATAGCAGACTGAGGAGGCAGGCATGGCCAGCAGGAGGGAGGGACAGTTGGAGGAGTTCCCTGGGATTCCATCCTCTCGTCACATAGCACCATAGATGGGGAAAGCTGTGCAAGGACATTGACAAGACTCCTTAACCAGAGCTCCAAGGACATCTGAAGACAATATCCCTCCCACCTTTCCTTCTCAGGGAGCAGCCCAGGTCACTCCAGAGATTCCTACAGGGATCAGCTCTGCTTCTGGGCATGGTATAAAACCACTTCTATGTAAAAGAAGAATTGTCATGATAATCAGAGAAACCCACTACTGCCCAGGTACTGGGCACGCTGGAATGAGCTGCCCTAACATGCCTTGGATTAATCTTCCCTTCGAGTGCCAGCCACTATCATGCAACATCTAATCTTCATAAAGATTACATGTCAATGACATGGTTATTAATGACTCCAGTTTACAAGTGAGAAAACCAAAGCCAGAGCAGTTAACCAATTAGTCAAGGTCACAGAGCTCCTCAACAGTGGCCCTGGGGCCCAAACCAACCCTAGCCTACTGTGATCACACCATGCTGCCTCTCCAAACACATGGCCCACCAACTCACAGGGACAGGACACGGCTCAGGCACAAGCAACCACTCACATTCTAATCCAAGGCAGGGAGGTATGGAGAAGGTGACCCCTGGAAGAGATGTGAGACTGGGACAGGAGCAGGCCCAACCCACCACAGGATGCCATGTCACACCCTGGGTTCTGCTCTGCACTCCTGCAATTTATGGCAATAAACAAGGGTAAACCCCATAGACCAAATGTCTAGGACTGGGAAGAGAGCACGCAATCAGAACTCAGGTGGGCCTAGGGCCAGCTTTCAACTGGCAGGCCAGGGTCATACCCTATACACCCAGATGCACTTCAGTTCCTACCCTTAGGGGTAGCAGCACCCACCAGGGCCCTCTAGACCTCCCTAGGGAGGGAGAAGGTTCTTAAAAGAGATGTGATGGCGGGGGCAGGAGCCCCAGACCTATCTATTCAGAAGGAGCCCCATCAGTGGTCCCAGGATCACCCACCAGGTACCATGCGTCCCCATGAACAGGTGTTCCGCTGACTCACCTTTAAATCAATCTAGACAACCAGGACAGGCACTGCCCTTTGGGGAGACCTGATAATTCCAAACCTCACCTCACCTGGCATCCAATCTTCCTCAGAACATCCTCCTAAGACCTATTTTAAAAATTCGGACTTTGTTTTCAGACTCTTTCTGTCTGACTTTTCCACCTAAGGTGACATAAATTTTCACCACAGTAAATACAGTAAGTGACTTTTTGGGCCAATGTAGCCAGCCTGGCCACACTGTGCTAATGGGACTTCAGTTTTAAAAAGCCACTCCAGGTCCCACATGCTGCAGTAAGGTAAATCTGAGACCCAACAGCAGCCAGTCCTAACTCTTCTAGTTTCTAACATAACCCAAAGTCTGTTGCAGGCTGAAATCACACCTATGAGTCCTCTATTCGGGAACTATGAAAAACTGTCTCTTTCTGTATTTTCCTAACCTTTTCATTTTGGTTCACATAGCCTACTTTCAAAATTAAAAAATAATTAGTTGAGCTGAGAGGAGTGACACTGTAATCCCAATGACTTGGGAGGCTGAGACAGAAGGATCACAAATTCAAGACCAGCCTCAGCAACTTAGTGAGACCCTGTCTCAAAATAAAAAATAAAAAGGACTGTGGTCAAGGACTGTACTCAGTGGTCAAGCACCCGTGAGCTCAATCCCCAATACAAAAAAAAAAAAGTAGTTATTTTTTTCTTCCTATCTACATGGTTGCATCTCACATGGCCAGTGAACTCCCAATCAGTGCCAAGTCTCACCCTAGATACTGGCCTTAGAGCCAGCCCAATGGAAAGAAGGACCTATGTATGAGTATTGTGAGGTAAAACTTGTTTTTTTCATAATCAATAAATGTCACTAATGAACACAATCTGCAATTTGTGAGATTAACATGTGGCTCTTACAACCACCCTAGCCAGCCCATACCCACCCATCTTTGGCAATATTCTTTACCTATAATGCAGGACTGTACCCCAACCTTCCTCACAGTACAAAGTGAACCAACCGTTCACACCCTTATCAACACAAGAAGTTTTTCTGCAAGGCAGTCACTTCCCTCAAAGAAGCAGAGGGAAAAACTACCAAAAGGATAAGCTTTCCACAATTTTTCTTACCTTCCGGTTTTCAAAAATTGGGTCTTACCCTACTTCTATTTGACCACAATCCCAACACGACCCATAATTTGACACTCCTGAATTTTTGCCACAAATCGCCTGGAGAATCAGGTGCTCAGCTACCCTGGGGCATGTTTATCACACTTTAAATTTTAAAAAACATGAAAAGCCCCCAAAACACATTTAATACACAAGCACCATAATTTCATCTACAGGTATCAGGACCCTCACTGGGACCATCAGCACCACCCCCTATCACAACTTGCTGGTCCCCAAAGGGATCCTGGGGACCTCAACCAATGAGAAAACAGAAATGTAGCATTCCAGCTCAGGAAGACTCCGTACCTGCCCACTCCCCTCTGAGCAGGGGAAGTCAAAAGTGCTGAAGGCCACAAACTAGCAAGGTGGTAGGGGTGGAGAATGGACTCACACTTCGGAGTGCCCACTAGCTAGGAACTGTAGGAAAAGAAATGTCACTCTGTCATTCCTTCAACACAGGTTCACTAACCTGCTGCTCTGGCTAATCCCTGCAGGCCCTGGGGGTGAACGTACCCTGGCCTGGGGTTCAGAGTGCAGTGGCATGAGGTACATCTTTAATACGCAGACACGGGGGAGATGCCAGAGGCCAGCTGGCACTAATACACCAGGCTCAGAAGCAGATGCACCAGAGGCACCTACCCAAGTAAAAAAGACTGCTCTCAGAGCCTGGTCGTGGGCCCCAGGTCTGTCACCACCAGCTGTGTGACTCAGCCTCTTTGTCCCTTCTCAGAGGAAAAGGCTCAGGCCCCTTTTCTGGACCTAATGTGCTAAACTGCTATCAAGCAAGTAAATAAAGATATTCCCTAGAGAGAAAGAGAACTGGAATAAACGCAGCTTCCTGCTCCTTATGGACAGGGATCAACAAAGCACAAGGTGGCATGCCTGGTCATAGGAGTCCCCAAACTCCTGAGGACACCTTCTCATTGACTTTTGCTCTTTGACACTCCTGAAGAGCTTCCAGAAAGGCCACCTGAGCCATGCTGGAGAGCAGGCTCTAGCTGAAAGTTATAGAGAACACAGGAACTTTCAAATCTAGTCACCAGAAGTGAAAACACCCCAGGGATGCTTACTTGGCCATTATAATAAGATATGCCAGCAGCAGCGTGAATTGTATTCTTTTTATAAATAAATAAAATAACAAGCTTGACAA